>JAOTQR010077349.1:0-12235 GCA_025774065.1 Solanum ossicruentum | reverse complement strand
TCCCCTTTGGCGCCCCAACATTGCCTTCCCATTCAAGAACTGCCTCATTTGGAAAGTGGAAGTACACTCTCTTAGTTTAGCAATCTACAGTGGCATAGTAAGAAGCTAACCAATCCATACTCATTATAATATCAAATTCCACCATTTCTAGCTCAATAAGGTCAGTCAATGTGTCACAGTCACAAACAGTTACTACACAGTCATAATAAACCCTTCTAGCCATAATAGATTCATAGGTTGGTGTGAACACTGCAAATGATTTGTTCAATAATCTGGGTGTACTATTATACTTCCCAGCAACTAGTGGAGTGATGTATGATAGTGTAGAACCAGGGTCAATTAATGCATATACATTTTGTGAAAAGAAGGACAATGTACCTGTGACCACATCAGGTGAAGCTTCTAAATTTTGCCGACTCCCTAGAGCATAAGTGCGATTCTGGACTCCGCTAGAGCTAGCTGCCCCTCTAACACCTCTACTACGACCCATAGGTGCTTGTTGACCCCTACCTAATGAAGGAACAGACGATGATGATGTAACAATTGACCTAGTAGATTGTGTTATATCGCCAATACGTCTCTTCGGGTAATCTCTCAACATAGGTACACCACACCTATAACAAGTGTCTTTCCCAACACGAAATATACTTGAATAACTTCTTCTACACTGTTTATAAGGCTGCGTAGGGTTCATTTGTTGGCCTACTGAATACCTCGCTATCCAGGCACCTTGCCCTTCACTTCTTGGACTAAATTGATTTCTCCTAGATCCCTGAAGTTATGGTGGAGCACTAACTACAGAGTAGGAGGATGATGGCCTAGGCGGTCTATTAGAAGACCGAGGCCTAAGCTCACCTTGGGGTGGTGTAAACAGCCCTGTAGACCTGGCCTTCTTGGACTGTACCCTTCTAACTCTTGTGTCCTTCTCCTTTGCCTCTGATCCTCCGATTTCTGTGCAAAAGCTTGCATTCTCGCTATATCCATGTCTTTTTTCAAAGAAGCAATGGTACAATCTCTGACCAGATACGTATCTAATCTATCCACATATCGATGAACTCTATCTGCCATAGTAGCAACTACATTAGGAGCATACCTGGCCACGGAATTAAATTGACGGCTATACTCCCTCACACTCATATTCTCTTGGTGGAGATTCAAGAACTGATCTGCATGGGCCTCTTGGATCTCTAATGGCAATTAATGGTCAAGAAATGCCTCTTTGAAGTCCTTCCAGGTAGTTAGAAGTGCATCTATACTCTTAGATTTCTTCTAAGCTTCATACCACAATATAGCCACACCCTTCAACCTATATGTCACTAACTCGATAGCTTCTGTACCACTCACATGCATAACATCTAAAGTGCGCTAAATCTGATTAATAAAGTCTTGGGAATCTTTATTAGGATCAGATCCAGTGAAGGATGAAGGGCCCAAATTAAGGAAATCATGTATCCTTGTGTCAACTACCCTATTTGCACCACCTGCACCTATAACTAGACCTTCCTGTCTTTGACCTTGGCCAGAAACTATACGGGTCAATAGTTGGACTGCATTTCTCAGATCCTGCACGGTAGCATTCGTAGGTGGTTCTGGGGGAATTTCACTACTTCTTGGTTCATTAGGAACTTGAGGAGTTGGAGATGTCTGTGACAGAGACTTCTCTTGAACCTCATTTTGTTGTCTCATCTGACTGGGTATACCAACCACCACTTCTAGTCCCTTCCATTACCCTTATTTTGCCTGGTTTCTGGCATACTTGCTGTACAAAATAATTTAGGAGTTAGACATAATGCACCTATTTACACTTAGCTCTATGGCACAATCTAAAGAATGAAAAGAAAGTAACAACTCCTAAATGTCACGTAGCCTCCTACTTATAAATATGGTACACAATACATTGATAAATAATACTCTACATAGACACAACTTTGTATAATCCCTAGGATGACCCACTCTGATACCACTTCTGTCATGCCTAAAGTCTCATTAGGGCGGACTGGAACCCGTTGCCAATGAGGCTTGGGAGAACCAACCTGTATCTATGCGCTTTATATATATATTATAAAAGATTTCTATATTTGACATGCCTTTAAGAAAATAAACAGTGATAACAAGCTAAAAGAAAATGCATACGGCTAGGCCGTTGGGGCTACGGTTTTTAAAGTACGAGACTTGGCCACACTTTGATCTACATAGAATACAAAGCCTCTAGATAAGGAAAAGTATCTGATAAGGGTCGGGACAGGTCCCACCTCGACTAACTGTACAATACAAAAATATAAGCTTTAGACACACACAAAGCTCCAAAGCAACCTGGAGCTTGGTAACAAAAGTTGGATATCCTGTACTTCTACTGGGGAGATCTACTAGCACCTGTACTTGCAGCATGAAATGCAGGTCCTCCATAAGGGACGTCAGTATGAGATAATGTACTGAATATGTAAGGCAGGAAATACTGCATATGAGGTAACAACTCAAATGAGACTATGCACTGGTGTAGGATAAGAGACCACCTTCAGTTATACTGTGGGATCATATACTTTATATTCTTTTTATTACTTTGCCTTTACTGTATAGTCTGTGCACAACATGTAATACAAATGACCAGCTGATCAATGGTAAATCTATATTGGGATTGACCCTGACTAGGCTTTTCCTTTGACCCCTCGGGCTACCTCCCGTGATAGGATCGACCCTGGATAGTTGATTCTTCCACCCCTCGGGTTACCACCCATCAACAAGCAATATACGTTATCTTTCAATTATCTTTGAGATGATTTTTTTGGTGGTCATAATATTGGAGTTGTAGGACTATATATACAACATATGACACATAAATAATCACCAAAGACAACACCATAATGAAAGGATTAAGTTACACAAATAATGAAATGCATAGGAGGTAGAACAACACATGAATTTTATTTAGTTGAACGAACTCGTGTATATTGGTATCCAAGTATGTATGCAGATTTAAAGGTGACTATGTATGGGAGCATATGAGCATTTGAAAGAGTTGAGACACAGTAAATAATTGTGTCGGAGTTGGTAAGTGCCTTTATGTGCCAATAAGGGATCTATGTTTCATGCCAAATAATACGAAATCAAGTAGCCTTACATACCTCGCTGTACAACCTAACTATTACCTTGAGATAACCTTCCGTTCCTCCAAATATTTATCTACAATATAGTAGGTAATAAAACTATCATTAGCAGCCAATAGATACATTTGGCAACACAATCTCATAAAAAAAAAATATACGGACAGCAAGCGGGTATTTATAAACCCGAGCGTATTCTTTCAACCTTTTCGCCCGTAATTGTATTTTCTAATACTCATACTCATATACATATCATGTGCAGCATGTTCTAGTGCCATAACAGTCTTATAACATCCCATAAATCACAACACATAACAATTCTACGCGACATAAGAATAAGCGGCATAATGTTACATCCCTTCGCTACATTACGACGTTGACGATTCCAAAACTTTAACAACTTCAACCAAACTGTTACCACAATATTTATACATACAAAAAGTCATAAAACTGTTCAAAAACAGTCCTCGAAATAGAAGGAGGATGTGAGACTATTGTCCCCAATCAATCAGCCTACAAATTCCTATTACGAGCACAATTACGATATTACACAAGAATTTACTTTCGCGGAGTGTAAAAATGGTGCAAAAGCCTTTATACATCATTATATAACCAATACTCATTAAGAACAATATCCTCACTTCATAATCAATCCAACCAAAAAGAGAAAAGCTTCCAAATAAACAAGAAAAATATACAACAACTTTTGGAACACATGTTGTCCAGCAATTTCAGCATAGACATAACCAACATAGTCTCTTGTTTTGCATAAGAAAACCATACTAAATAGACAACTATAATCGCTTACCTTTACCTTCAAGGTTGAGGGCTTCCATAAGAACCCTAAAAGCTCCTTTTGGCTGCTTTACAAAGTTAAGAAGTGTAAAGAGAAAGCCTTAAGAAAATCTGATGTTTTTGTTCAAGTTGAATGACTTGAGTGAGCTGATTTTAATCCCCTTTTAAAGGACCACTTGGATGACTTAACATTCTCATTTTAAGCCTTATTTTATCAAGAAATCAAAGTACCATTTTGCCCTTTTCACTTGGGCCTTATTGGGTTCAAATTGGTTGGGCCTTTGCTGCCTATTTTGTTTCCTTTCTCTTAGTTAGTTTTTAGCCCAACTCACTGATTGAGTTTTGTTTACTTGGACCCTTTCTCTATTTTTCTTGCATTGAAAATATATTCCATTTTTGATACTAAAATATGGGTTAAAGTTACACCCTTAACACAGACTTTATTTATAATTGGACTTGGACAAATTCAACATCGGGCCTCTCTCTGTTTAGCTAGCGAATTTAAGCTAAACAAGCAGGTGACTCACCTGCTAGCTTCTTAAATCCTACAAGCACCTTAATTTTCTCACTTTGTTTAGGATCGTGATCTCCTCGATTTGACACAAAACATGTATACACTCGACCATTTTAAGCGTTAGACGCAAATATCGCCCTATAACATGAGATTGAAGCACTTTTAAAAATGGGCGTTAATTTGACCTCATTTTCATGTATTATAAGATGTTGTGTGTTATAGTATGCCTAATACATTTGGCATTCTTCTGGAGTGTTTTCTTGAACCCTTTACTGCTTCTAATCCTACAAGTGAATCTATCCTAGTTGAAAGGGTCTATAGGGATTGTGTAGTATTTGTCTATCATAGGGATACATTGGCTGACTTAATAGAGTTGAAGATGGTTCACTTTGATGTGATTCTTGGCATGGATTAGCTTCATGCCTATTATGCCTCCATTGAATGTTGGACCCGAATTGTTAAACTCCATTTCCAAATGAATCGGTCCTAGAGTAGAAGGGGAGTTCTGTTGCACCTATGGGCAAGTTCACTTCCTATCTTAGAGCTAGAAAGCTAATCTCCAAATGTTGTATCTACTATCTCGTGGGAGTTAAGTCTGATGATGTTAAACCTCCTACTCTACCGAATGTAAATTAGTCTCCCGAAATGTTTTCTATGGATCTTCCTGGAGTCCCTCCTAATAGGGAGATTGAGTTTGGGATTGATGTTCTTCCTGATACTTATCCTATCTCAATTTTACCTTATAGGATGGCCCTGCTAAGTTGAAAAAGTTGAAAGAGCCATTGAGGGATTTGTTAGAGAAGGGCTTTATCTGGCCGAGTGTTTCTCATTTGGGTGCTCTTGTCCTATTCGTGCGACCTATTTGTATGAAAGGAATATGGGTCTCATAATATGGATTGATTATAGAAAATTGAACAAGGTCACAATAAAGAATAAATATCCTCTCCCTAGGATAGATGATCTGTTTGACCAACTTCAGGGTGTTTCTTTCCAAAAATAGATCTTAGATCTGGTTACCATCAGTTAAAAGTAAGGGAATTTGATGTCCCAAAGACAACCTTTATAACTAGATATGGCCATTTTGAGTTCTTTGTGATGTTCTTTAGGTTAATGAATGCACCTGCAGCCTTCATGGACTTGATGAACAAAGTGTTTAGACAGTATCTTGATATGTTCATGATTGTATTTATTAGCAATATCCTTATATAATCTAGGGATGAAGAGGATCATGTCAATCACCTAAGAATAGTTTTGCAAACTCTCAAAGACTATGAGTTGTATGAAAATTCCTTGAAGTGTGAATTTTGGCTTAAATCAGTGGCTTTCCTAGGCCATATTGTTTCAGCTAATGGTATTCGAGTAGATGCCCAAATGATTCAAACGGTTAAGAATTGGCCTAGACTGACCTCTCCAACCGTCATAAGAAGTTTTTTGGAGTTGGCAGGCTACTATCATAGATTTGTGGAGGGATTTTCTTCCCTATTTGCACTATTGATTAAGTTGACTCAAAAGAAGGTCAAGTTTTAGTGGTCCGAAGAATGTGAGAAGAGCTTCTAAGAGTTGAAAACCTGATTGATTACTACACTAGTTTTAATCTTGCCTGATGGGATAAAGGACTTCGTGATTTATTATGATGCGTTAAGAGTTGGGTTGGGTTGTGTACTGATAAAGAGAGGAAAAATGATAGCCTATGCCTCCAGACAACTCAAGGTACATGAGAGGAACTATCCAACCATGATCTTGAGTTGGCAGTAGTGGTCTCCACACTTAAGATTGGCGCCACCACTTGTATGGAGTACATGTGGATGTGTTCACTGACCACAAGAGTCTGCAGCATGTCTTCAATCAGAAAGAGCTCAACCTGCGACAGAGGAGATCATTGGAGTTACTTAAGGATTTTGACATGAGCATTCTCTACCACCCAAGTAAGGCTAACAGTGTTGTTGATACTCTTAGCAGGTTGTCAATGGGTAGCACGACCCATGTTGAGGAAGGAAAGGAGTTAGCCAAGGAAGTACATCGATTGGCTCAATTGAGAGCTCAACTTGAGGAGAATGATGTAGGAGGAATCAATGTTCAAAACAGGTCTACTTCATCTCTAGTGGCAGAGGCGAAAGAAAAGTAAGAACAAGATCCTGTCATACTTCAATTGAAAAAGGCTGACCACAAACAAAAAGTGATGGTTTTCACCAAAGAGGGAGATGGAGTATTGATATAACAGAGTAGATTATGATTTCCAGATGTTGATGGTATTCGAGAAAGAATCATGGCAAAAGCTCATAGCTCTAGATATTCCATTCATCATGGATCCATCAAGATGTAACACAATTTGAGAGAAGTCTATTGCCGGAATGGGACGAGGAGGGATATTGCTAAATTTGTTTCTGATTGACCAAATTGTCTATAGGTCAAGGTTGAGCATCAAAAGCAATGTGGACAGGCTCAGAACTTTGAAATTCTTGAGTGAAAGTTGGAGATGATCAACATGGACTTAATTACCAGTCTCCTGAGGTCCCGAAAGTAGCATTATTCGATATGGGTGATTGTGGATATGATGAACAAATTGACTCACTTTTTAGTAGTTAAGATAACTAATACTGCGGAGGAGCATGCCAAGTTGTACATCCATGAGATTGTGAGGTTGCATGGAGGTCTCTTGTCCATCATCGTAGATTAAGGAGATTAATTCATCTCCCAATTTTGGAGATCTTTTCAAAAAGGATTGGGTACTAAAGTAAATCTAAGTACAACGTTTCACCCTCAGATAGATGGCCAAGTAGAGTGTACAATTCAAACATTAAAGGATATATTGAGAGCCTATGTCCTTGAGTTCAAAGAAAATTAGGATGATCATTTACCATTGATTGAATTTGCATATAAAAATAGTTATCATGCAAGTATTCAAATGACTCCTTATGAAGCTTTGTATGGGAGAAGATGTATATCATTAATTGAGTGGTTTGAGGTTGGAGAAGCTGAGTTGATTAGACCTGATCTTGTTCATCAGTCAATGGAGAAGGTGAAGGTCATTAAAGAAAGACTGAAGACTGCACAGAATCTCCAGAAATCCTACACCGATGTGAGGAGAAGAGACTTAGAGCTCGAGGTGAGTGATTAGGTATACTTGAATGTGTCACCCATTAAGGGTGTCATGAAAGAAGGTGAAATTGATTCCTCACTAGTTGCCCCTTATCAGATTATGAAGAGAATTGTGAAGGTTGCTTATGAGTTAGAGTTATCTTTCAAGTTAGACACAATTCAACTTGTGTTCCACATCTCGATGTTGAAGAAATGTTTTGGAGATCCTGCATTGGTGATCCTTGTTGAGAGTATTGGAGTAAAGGATAGTTTATCCTATGAGGAGATTTCAGTCCAAATACTTGATTGTCAGGTTTACAAGTTGAGAACCAAAGAGATCACTTCAGTCAAAGTCCTGTGGAGACACTAATCATTGAAGAAGTCACATGGAAAGCTGAGGAAGACAAAGAGCTAAGTGTCCGGATCTATTCATGGCTGATAATGGAAATGTTGAAGGTAATGTCCTTACTCTTTACTTAAATTGATTTTTTCTATTCTTGAGTTGATGCATCTATTCTTAAGTCTAAGTAGAGATTGTTGAGGTTGATGAGGAGTCGAGAGTTTGATTGATTAAGTGAGTATTGAGAGGAGTCATGATGGTTATTCGTGCTTAATATCCATCCTTTACTCATCATTCGAGGACGAATGATTCCAAGAGGGAGATAATGTAATGCCTGGTACAATTACCAAAGTAGCCTAGAGGAGAGATGTGCGTATAACGCATCTTTCCATGTTTCGATGGTAAATTCAAGGCTGAATATGATTAGCATGAAAACTGAAGTGGGAAAATGGTCTTGGTTGATTTTTAAAGCAACCGAATCAAAAGATAATTTTGTGATGCTAAAATGATTTCCAGAATAAGTGCATGATAGGTGTGTGATGTGCACCTTTCGTGGACCTACACTTAGATTTTGTCCAAAAATTTTCTACGAGATTAGAGAACTCGTTCGGAGAATTTTTGGCGAAAAACACCAAAATTGTACAAGGCCCGTCGCAAACCCCTGGTCACCGAGGTGAATATTTTTTCAAAATTTTGTGAGGGCATTCTAGACTTTTTTCAAGACTACTAAACTCAAAACTCAATCAAATAGGTCGTTTTTGGTCTAAAAAGTGCTTCTAAACCCATTCTAAGGCTTTTTACACAAAATGTGAGTTAACGTTTTTCACAGAAGAAGAGAAAGAAGCTAGGGTTCCAGAGGTTGGAGTCAAATCCTTGAGGCGATTAGTGTCATTCTTCATTGTAGGTATGTAAGGTTAAACTAAAACATGAAATTGTTCTTCCATGTGCCCCCATTGATGGTAATAGAGAGTGTGAATGTATTGAGTCTCCATACACGTTTCTTGAATATTTTCTTGAAAATTTTACATTATATGTATTTTTCACATGTTGATAATCATCATAAACTTTATTTCCCAAATTAAACACTTGTCATGAGTTAGTGTATAAATCTTATATGTTATTTTATAACAGATTGTAAGAATAAACTTAGGAGATGAGCTTAGAGCCTTGACGGTATAAATATGCATGTGACTGTGATTTTAATCCTAATACGAGAGAACTAATAAAATGTTGGTGAAACTTGATGTTCTTGGAGTCTTAAAGATCATGAAATTAATCCTAAGATAATGATCCTAATCCAAGATTTAATGGTTGATGTAATGAATTGAGTTAATTATGTCCAATGAGACTAGTTAGATGAGTAATGGAGATGATTAATGTCTTATGAGCATGTTGAGTCCTAGGAGGATTATTAAGCAATGAACTGAGTAAGAGTAGATAACAACACAAACTAAATAACTATGTGCCCAACGTAGGAGAGGATTGAACAGTAAAACTAGATGTTTCTTTTGTCCCAAAAGAGGACTTGATCTTCTTCATTGTTGATCCATTGACATGATGTCCTTTACCCGAGCAAGGTACTGGATGGATGTGGCAATGAGATCCATTCGTTGTATTATCACCGGCTCATAAGTGATGATTGTCAGTTAGAGAAAATTCTTGATAGGTTACTGATAGTACTCTGATTTGTTTTGAGTGGATTTGCATTGGATGGTACTAAGGGGTCATTGTCTACTCTTTATTCTTGCTTTAGATAGACATTTGACATTCTGATTGAGTATTATCTGAGTTGATGTTATTTTGTATTATTCTTCCTATATATGTTTCATTCAACCATTTCACATGCTTGTATATTCTACGTATTGACATCAATTCGAGCCTATATCTTTTCATGATGCAGAGTCATTTACTCGAGATCCTCAACAGGCACTCCGTTGAAGATCTATTCTCTTTACTGCTGATTGATGAGTCCTCCCCTACATTCGGAGGATACTATTATATTTTTCTTATATTTTGAGTTAGTTTCATTTGTGTTCTAGTAGCCATGGCCTATCATGGTACCTTTCTAGACTGTAGAGGTAGCGGCTTCATAGACTAGAAGATGACGACTTGATGTTGAGGTCTTTCTTTCCTTAAATTGAGTTTCCTTAATTCTACTATTATATCATTAATGTTGAGACTGACCATGTTGGCCTATGACCCTTATTTATTGAGTTAGAAGTAAGTTGAGTTGTCCATTCTTATGTTTCAATTTCTTTAATTGTCTTCCGCTGAGATGAATGATTGAATGACTGTCATGAGATCGAGTGGTTCACTTGCGCACTAGAAATAGTCTTCGCGTGTCAGCCATGTCTAGGGTACCCTCCAAGGACGTGACAAATCATTGATGAGGTTAATGCAATTTTTCATCTTTTGGCAAAAGTCATATATTCTTAACCATCATATTTTTTATTTTATGGGTTCATATTATAAGGTTCTTTGATGATTATACATCCAGGCTGTCATCACTAAAATTTAAGGGACAATACCATATACTGAATGATTTATTTGTAATAAGGCATCTAAGAAAAATCCAAGGCCAAGAAATTTTTGATGGGAAAATAATATCCCTATACATTTTAAGAGCTTATATTGCATGAATGTATCAACAAAATTTATTTATCACCAAATTTCAATATTTCTTTAACAAAAATATGCATATGTGGGAAAAGTTATAAAAAATTACAAAATAAATAAAATTGAAGCATGTGAGCATTAAAGGTCTGCATCTAATGTTGTATGTAGAGTGTACTTAATGCTAGGGGACTGTCTGCATTTAATTCTGTGTGCAGAGTCTAATTTATGGCCTACTTTATATGATGTATTTTTTGACTCTAACTTTATTTTGGTATATTTATAAGTTTGTTTGAGTATACATCGTAAATGATGAGATTTTATCTAAAAAATGCACAATTAACTTTTCTGCGGTTTGTTGGATTTTTTCTTGTTTAAACTATGTTAATATCTTTGTTTGTAATAGGTTATATTCTTAGTGAAATATGCACAACAAAGTTTTAGGGTGGTAATTGATTGTATTTTGCTTAGACTTTATTAATAAGTCTTTTTGAGTACAAGTTGTCAAAGCCGTTAAAAAATAAAATTCAAGTAAACTATTGTCTTATTTCAAAATTCAATAATATAACCAAAATTTCATCCAAAATTAAACCAAAAGTCTGGACAGAACAGACATGCTGACGGAAAAAAGCAAACATTAAGTCAAATAGATAAATGTCTTAACAGTAAGTAACGACACATCCAACAAACCAAAAAACACATTTGTCTTAACAAAAAACATAAAATCATTATTTGCATAAATATCTGAAATTAGAATATGATTACATAATGTCTAATGCTTTTTTCGGGATATCAACTTTGACTGAATCACATTGTCACTAACTGGAATGTATTCTCTTGCAACTTTTGGAGCCCCAAATCAGCTAATAACCTTCCCGGTGACTTCGCTTTCACTGACTGCATCAACCTCTATCTTGCGTGTTCCATATTTCCAAAGCAATGCACCATACCTTAAACAGAATAAATACGGGTCTATAAAAAGCTAGAAATATCCAAATGGTTAATTGTGCACAACAAGCTTCTTAACATTATTGGTTAATTGTGCACATTTAACCAACAAGTTCACCAATTAAAGAACAAACTTAGTAACATAAATCAAACAAAAAAAATAATACACAAAATCAATTACTAAAGATTTATATCATCTATAATACCCAAAATTACTACCTTGAATGTTGAAAGCAGGGAATCCAAGGAGAAAACGATTAACCAACAATATCACCAACTACAGAAAAATTGTTAGTATATTTAAACCAATAAAAAAATACTAAGAAAAATAAAAAATTCAATGCAGCAAATTCAACCAACAATATCACCAATTACAAACAAACTTAATGACATAGTTTAAACCAAAATGAATCCAATAAACTTCTTAACATAGTTTAGACAAAATAAAATTAACAAAAATAAAAAAGTTAATTGTGCATCCAACACTACTAAAACCTAGAGTCATGAGTTCAAGAGCATCTAAAAGAAGTAACGAATGAGTAAATACAAAACTGTCACAACAAAAAATATATAGTCTAGTACAGATGTCAACAAAAGAAAATCTCAAAGAAACAATGACAACTCGAAGTATGAGCCTCACCGTTGGATCTGTTAATAAAGAAGGACTCTAATTGAATAGGATCAACTACCCTGTGGGGGTATCTGGGCTTGATTTGCAGGAAGGAAACAAAGTAGGGGTCGTACATCAAAATGTATTAAGTGGGTTCAGCCAATTGTGTAGGAGAAATCCGACATATATGTAATAACGAAGAATCCAATCACTTGCAATGAATATGTTAGTACACA
>JAOTQR010077348.1:0-12236 GCA_025774065.1 Solanum ossicruentum | reverse complement strand
ATTCTCAAGTTATTGATGGTTTATTTCATTGTTTATAAGTCGAGTGACTTTAAGATGATTAAGGGTCATATATATATATATATATATATATATATATATATATATATTGAATTCATGAAAAGTATCTATAGAGTTGCAAGTTGACCACACCTTGTTGGGGGATGACATGCCCATACTACCATGTTGAGAGGTAGATACTTGACCACTTTGTCGGGGGTGACATGTCCATACTACCACGTTGAGGGGTAGATACCTCGACCACCTCACCATGGGGTGACATGCCATGAATTCCAAATAGTAGTTGCTTGGTCTATGACTATGGTCTCTTCCTACATATGTAATCTATATTTGCAAGTTATATGATTTATAAGTATGTTTTACTCCAACCATTGATCATGCATGCCATATTGATATTATACTTAACCATTGCTTATGATTATACATTTTGACTATGTTGCCTTATGTCTTATTGCAATACATCCTACATACTTAGTACATTCCAATGTACTAACACATACACTATGCCTACATGATGTTGCTATGTAGGAACTGGAGCATCTCTTGATCATCCTCCACGTGGCTAGTTTTGGCATTTAGGAAGATAAGATTTCACATGAGTCCTCAAGTACAGGGACACTAGCGATGCTACTCTTACTATTTGATATCTCTTTATGTTGAACACTTAATACTCTAAGGGTGAGCCTAGAAAGTGTCTTGGCCCCCGCTCCAATCTATGTTAGAGGTATTGCTGGAACAATTGATGTACTTATGCTTTGAGCTTTGACTCTTTTATGCGTTATAAATATCAAGACTTCTCTTGGTCCTGCTTTCCTTACTTATATCTCCTGTTGTTATTTATTTTGCTTCTGCAACCAAAGATGTGTGAATGATATGCTAAGAGGCTTTTTTGGGGTCCCTTCGGGTTCCCATTCGTCGTGCCACGTGTAGGCGCTGGGCTTGGGTGTAACAGTTGCCGATCCTATGGTAAGAATGAACAATTTTGTGCTGGGGCTGTCTGATTTGGTGAATGAAGAATGCCGCACCGCTAAGTTTATGGGTGACATGGACTTTTCTTGGGTCTTGACCTAAGCCGAACAACTTGAGAGAGAAGCTTAAGAAGAAAGGAATTAGGGAGTCCAAAAGGGATTGGTGTGATGGTGGCTTTCAAGGTGCTAAGGGTAGCCATTTCTAACAAGGTCACAAATTTCAAGGTCAAGGGTCCTATAATGCTCCAAACAAAAAGTTTGCTAATGATGGTGTGCCTAACACAAGGTTCCAAGGTGTCAACGGTGGGTTAAGTTTTCCAAGGTGCCCATAATGTGGAAGGAATCATAATGGCAAGTGCTTGAGGGAGTTGAATACTTGCTATGTGTGTGGTAGAGTAGGCCACAAGATTGTTGATTGCCCCTATGCCCAAAACAAGGGGCAAATATGGTTGTCCTCAAGGATAAGGTGTTCATGTTGATCAAAGAACCCAAGGTGGCTGACAAAGGGATGTTGCACGTCATAATCAATTTTATGCTCTTCAAGGGAGACAAGGAGTGGATGAGGTGTCCGATGTTATTACCGGTATATTAAAGGTTTTTTATTATGATGTGTATGCTTTATTAGATCTTAGTGCCACCCTTTCTTTCATTACTCATTTTGTTACCGATAAGATTCATGTGTGTTCCGAATTGTTATGTGAACCCTATGAGGTGTCTACCCTCGTTGGTGAGTCTATTATTACTAGAAAGGTTTATAGGGGTTGTCCCTTGTCTATATTTCATAAACTCTTGCCTTGTGATTTTGTTGAACTTGACATGATGGATTTTGACATTACTATTGGGATGGACTGGTTACATGCATATCATGCTTCCATCGATTGTAGAACTCATAAGGTTGAGGTCCAAATTCCTAATGAACTCAACTTTGAATGGGAGGGTCGTAATTTGGTGGTCAAGGGTAGGTTCATCTCTTGTCTTAAGGCCTGGAAATTGATTTTGAAAGGTTGCATTTACCCTCTTGTGAGGGATAGATATGTTATGTCCAAAGTCCTTCCTTTTGAGTCGGTTCCGGTGATCAATTAGTTTCTTGATGTCTTTCCCGACGAGCTTCCCAGTGTTTCTCTGGAAAGGGAAATAGGCTTTGGTATAGACCTCCTCCCTGACACACAACCTATTTCCATTCCCCCTTACCATATGGCTCTCGTGAAGTTAAAGGTGTTGAAGAACCAATTGAAGGATTTGTTGGAGAAGGGTTTCATAAGGCCTAGCAAGTTACCTTAGGATACACCGGTGTTGTTTGTAATAAATAAAGATGGTTCACTTAGGATGTGCATCGACTATCATTAACTCAATAAGGTCACCATAAAGAACAAATATCCTCTACCAAGGATATATGACCTATTTGATCAACTGCAAGGAGCTAGTCAATTTTCGAATATTAATCTTCAGTTCGGTGCCACCAAGTGAGGGTGAGAGAGTGTCACATTCCCAAGATGACTTTTTGGACTAGGTATGGGCATTTTGAATGTAGTGATGTTCTTTGTCCTGACTAATGCACTGGCGGTAATTATGGATCTCATGAATAGGGTCTTTAAATCCTACCTTGACATGTTTGTGATAGTTTTCATAGATGACATATTGATTTATTCCAGAAGTGAAGAAGAGTATATGAATCATTTGAGGGTGGTGTTGCAAATTTTGAGGAACCAGAGATTATTTACTAAATTTGATAAATATGAATTTTGGTAAAAACAGGTTGCATTCCTAGGGCATTTGGTGTCAGGAGATATGATTAAAGTAGGCCCTAAGAAGATGGAAATGATAAAGAATTGGCTAGGCCTTATACTCCGATGGATATTAGGAGTTTCTTGGGTTCAGGGGGTTACTGTCGGAGGTTTGTGAATGGTTTCTCTTCAATTGCTTCCCCTATGAAAAAATTGACACAAAAGAAGGCAAAATTTGTTTGGACCAATGACTGTGCAAGAAGTTTTCAAACTTTAGGAGACAAGCTTACCTCTGCTCCTATTTTGGCTTTACCAAAAGGGCTAGAAGCGTTTGTGGTTTATTGTGATGATTCAAGGATTGGTTTGGGGTGTGTATTGATGAAAAATGGAAAGGTTATAACATATGCTTCTCGGCAACTAAAAGTGCATGAGCGTAATTATTCCATCCATGATCTTGAATTAGCGGTCATGGTATTTGCTTTGAAAATATGTCATCATTATTTGTATGGGTTGATGTAGATGTATTCACTGATCACAAGAGTCTCTAGTATGTGTTCACACAAAGGGATCTTAATTTGAGACAAAGAAGATGGTTAGAATTCCTTAAGGATTATGACATGAGTGTGCACTATCACCCCAACAAAGCTAATATTGTGGTCGATGCTCTAAGTAGAGTGTCAATGGGAAGTGTAGATCATATTTATGATGACAATAAGAAGGTGTATAGAGAAGTTTACCGGTTAGCTAGGTTGGGGGTTGGATTGAATGAAGTCGAAAATGGAGGTATGGTGGTTATTGATAGCTCCAAATATTCTTTGATTGAAGAGGTTAAATCCAAGCAAGACCGTGACCCCTCCTCGATAGAATTGAAAGCATTGGTGAAAGATGGTAAAGTAGAGGTTTTATCCTAAGGGGGAGCTGGTGTTCTTATGTACCAAGGTAGGCTATATGTTCCTAATATTGATAGGTTGAGGATTATATCTTGAAGAAGGCACATAATTCATTTTACTCTTTTCACCCCAGTTCCACAAAAATGCATAGAGACTTGAGAGAGGTATATTATGGGATGGTATGAAAAGGGACATTGCCAAGTTTGTTGCTGGTTGTCACAATTGCCAATAAGTGAAAGTCGAATACTAAAGGTCGGGTGGCCTAGCCCAAGACATAGAAATTCCTACTTGGAAGTGGGAAGAGGTCAACATGGATTTTGTGATTTGTTTGCCAAAGATTAGGAAGCATTTTGATTCTATTTGGGTTATTATTGATAGAATGACAAAGTTGGCTCACTTTATACTAGTTAAAAACAACTTACTTTCTCTATTTGGGTTATTATTAATAGAATCATTTATGTTTCTGAAATGGATAAAGTCGAATCCGATAAAGGAGTATGTGGTCACACTCATAGTTCTAAAACTTCAGGGGCTAAATTTTTCAACCACAGATTGTTTAATGGTATTTCTCCCTGCACCATTATAAAAAGCCTAAAAAGCTAGTCAACACAAAATTAAAATTATCATTGGGATTTTGTTAAATGAGGAAATAGAGGCAATAAACTATTGATTGCAGCTTAAAAGAAGAGGCAATTAGGTAAGTAAAAGCTTTGTAAATGGTACTTTGATTTTAAGGTTTTCATGCCATATAGGTGAGGAACATTAGGTGTCAATTGAAAATAAAGGATTTTTCGAATCCAAAGTTATAAGTGAACATATCTACTTTTGTTATATCGCAAAGTGAACAAATTTAACCCTCTTGTTTATTTTATTTTATACTAGTTTCTAGACACATGTGTTGCATGTGTACCTTATATAAATTTCTCACTAGTTTAAGATATATGAGAATAATAATTATTTTTGATACGTTGTTGGTTTTCCATTTGTTCATCGCATTAGACCAAAAGTGGTATATTTTATCCTTACGCCTAGAGGTGGCAAATGGGTGGATTGGATTGGATTTGGATAGATTGAATATGGATTGAGCCAAAATGGATTGAATCACAATTCATCCAAGATTTATCATCAGAAAAGAGGGAAAAATGGAGGCTTGATAGATAATTTGATAAGTCAATTATCTAAATATGGTTAAATATGGATTAAGTCAAATATAGTTTTGATAAGAATGGTTCCAACCCACTTTATTCTCTTGAAGCCAAAAAAAATTAAATGAAAGCTACATTGTTAATGTTCAATCCCAAATACCCCAACTCTACTCCCAAATAATTATTTTGAAAAAAAAATTATTTTTTCAATTTTTTGGTGTACCGAAGTTTTGAGACTCCTACACCGAATCAAAGAACTAAACTTTTGAAAAAAGAATATCAACGTTGAATCGAAAATTGAATTAGTCTGGTCTGGTTCAATTTTTTGATTTTCCCATATTTATGCCCGCTCCAATAAAAAAAGTTAACCTTTTTTTGCTCCCACCCCACCCCTACACCAAATCGAAGAACTGAATAGTTTGGTTTAGTTCGATTTTTCAATTTTCCGGTATTTATGTCCACCACAATAAAAAAAATTAAAAATAATTCTCCCCCACCCCACGCCGACACTGAACCCAAAATCGAATTAGTTTGGTTTAGTTTGATTTTTTTATTTTTCAGTATTTATGTCCGCCCCAATAAAAAATTTAAAAAGAGTTAACTTTTTTGCCCCCCACCCCAAAACCGACTGAAAAAATCGAATTGGTTTGGTTTGATTCAATTTTTTAATTTTTTGGTATTTATGCCCGCCCCAATAAAAAAATTTTAAAAGTTAATTTTTTGGCCTTCCCACCTCACCCGACACCGAACCGAAAAATAAAATATGTTTGGTTTGGTTTGATGTTTCGATTTTTCGTTATATATGTCCACCCCAATAAAAAATAAAAGAAGTTAATTTTTTTTGCCCCTACCCCCCGACATTGAATCAAAAAATCGAATTAATTTTGTTTTGGTTCGATTTTTTGGTACTTATGCCCACCCCAATAAAAAATAAGATAAAGTAATTTATTTTGCCCCCACCCCGACACTAAACCATTAAATCAAATTATTTTGATTTGGTTTGATTTTTTGATTTTTTTGGTATTTATGCCCACCACAATAGAAAATTTTAAAAAATGCTAATTTATCCCACCACCCCTCACCCCGAAACCGAACCAAAAAATCTAATTTGTTTGGTTTGGTTCGATTTTTTAATTTTTTTATATTTATGTTCATCCCAATAAAAAATAACAAAAGTTAATTTTTTTGTTTCCCCTCCACCCCAATACGAACCGAAAAACTGAATTAGTTTGGTTTGGTTTGATTTTTTGGTACTTATACCCGCCCCAATAAAATTTTTTAAAAAAGTTAATTTATTTTCCCCCACCCCGACATTACACTGAAAAAACCGAATTAATTCTATTTGGTTCGATTTTTCAACTTTTTGGTATTTATGCCCGTCCCAATAAAAAAATTAAAAAAAGTTAATTTTCTTGCCCCCCTCCCCCCGAAACCGAACAGAAAAATCGAATTTATTTGGTTTGGGTCAATTTTTTTATTTTCAGTATTTATGCCCGCCACAATAAAAAAAGGAATTATTTTTGCCTCCCCCCTCCAACCCCACACCCTACTGAAAAATTAAATCATGCACACAAAATATTTTTTTAGAGCAATTAAGAATTGTTTTATTATGAGTTGGGGTATCTATTGGTCTATGTGGGTACCCATATTTTATCCATTTTGACCATATTTGTATGAACTCTTAAAATAGATCAATCCATATCTACCCATTTAGAAGATATGAGTGATCCATTAAAATAAATATGGGTAAAATGGATTCCTTTTACCTTATATGGATTGAAATTGTCACCCCTACTCACGCCATTATCTAAATCCTAAAAATCATTCAACACAAAACAAAACTATCGTTGAGATTTGGTTAAATAAGGAAGTAAAGATGATAAACTATTGATTGTAGCGAGGAAGAAGAGGCAATTAAGTAAGTAAAGTTTTATAATGGCACAATACACAAATTTGACCCTAAACTTGGAGCGAAATTTTAAGTTGGAACTCCAACTTTCAAAGTGCACAAATAGGCACTCCAACTTGCCCATTCCTGAACATTTAAACACAAAAGTCCAAACTTCCTAAACGTGTGAGTTACAATCGAGATGACGTGTTTTTTTCGTCCAATGCTGCGATGTCATGTTCGTCTATGCAAGCATAACCTTTACATGTCGTAGCCCAATTTACACGTATTATACTTTAAAAAATGAAAAAAAATAATAATATAAAAGGAGCAAAACACGTTAATCATGCAATTTACCCTTTTCAGTTAACACAAAACCTAATTTACACGGCTATTCCGACTAGAAGAGACAAAATCAGTGAAGAATCATTGTAGGAAATTATCAAATTTTGCTTTTTTTGTTGCTGCCATCCTTCGATTTAGTCAGGTATATTAGATTTTTTTATTTTTAAAGTTTAATTTTTGGTAGACGTTTTTGAAGTTTGTTGTTGTAATCTCACTTTTTTTCTACATATACGGGTCATCTTATAGCTATTTTCTACCATGGTGTTCGCTTCTATAAAGGTAGGTATGTTTTGAAGTCTGAAAAATGTGTCTTCTCCATAGACAAGGATCACTTCTCTTTGACCGAATTGAAATCGTATGCAAAAGGTACTGGTTATGATGAAGTTAAGGAAGTTTTTATTGAAGATTCTATTACCCAGATTTGTCAAGTTACAAAGTGACAACCAACTGTATAATTGCATTAAAGATTTATGGAGTGGATCAACCTTCAATATATTCCTGAAGCACGTGCATGTGGGAGAGGTAAGGCTCACAACTCAGTTGGGACCATTGTATGGTCCAAAAGTTAATGTAGAGATAGAGGTCGTGTCTAGGTTTTCTTATTTAGATGATAATATCGATGAGTTAGGTGGAATTGAACAACCTTTATAGGAAGAAACTAGTGATTCTGTTGACTATGAAGAGGATGACTTAGATGCTATACCAGATTAAGATGATAGTGAAGTCGGTGAAGAATTGAGAACTTTCAGGGAGAAACAAAGAGAACAAAAAATAAGTGAGGCTGGAGAGGGAAAGGCAAAGTCTAAGGACAAATCCAAATAGGCAGAAGTTGAGCATGGAAAGGCTGAGATAGATAAAGGTTTTAAGGGTGTTTTCACCAATAAGGTAGCCAAATATTAAGGTAATTTAGGAGGTAATGAAGAGTTTGTTGATTCATCAGATGAACCTGGTGAAAACACTGATGAAGAACTCAATGATTTAGCACAACAAGGTGTGGATCTACCTTCAAGAAGAAAAAACAACAAATTGAGGTATGATCCTTCTTCTACCGTATCTTTCTTTGAATTGTGTATGATTTTTGAGACTGTAATTCAGTTTAGAAGGCCTGTTGATCATTATGCTCTGCAAAATAAAGATTAATTAAAGATTAAACTCAATGAATGTCATAGAGTTAGGGTGATATGTCAAGGAAACTATAAATGGGAAGTGTTTGCTAGTTCGGATAAAGATACAGGGGATTTTTGTGCCAAAAAGTACTACCCTGCTCATAGGTGTTTTACAAAGAACATGAATAAATTGTGCATAACAAAATATGAACAATTTTGAATTCTGGCTTCCTGTACTTACCAGCTTGAAGGTATTTCATCTCATCTCAGTATTTACAAGCTTGATGTATATTTTTGGCACCATTTGTACTCTTTTCTCTTTGTCTTATCTCTCTGAATTCTTTATTTCCATTGCTGAGTAGCCAAACACTGAATTCTGAATTGTTGTGTAGCCAAACACTGAGTATGTACTCTTTTGATTTCTGATTGACAATAATACTGGCAAGTTTGTGCCTTTTATCTTGTTTGCTATTCATGATCAAGGATGAGTTTTGTTTCTTTCTTGTAGATCGCAACACTCAATATGCCTTTTATCTTCTATGCTATTTCATCAGATTGTATATCCTCATAATTAAGTAGTTATCTCATAATCAGATTGGATTCCTGGCACGTTTGATGCTTCCATTAACAATTTTTTCTGGATTTAATCCTAATCTGCACTTGTGTTACTATGCTGCTATGGATTTGAGCCAGCTGTTGCTGACTTACTTCCTTTTGCTGAAGGAAGAATGTGTGCAAGACACATTTGGGCAAACTGGCAAAAGAAATGGAGAGGTGAAGAGAGGAGAAACGCATTTTGGAGGTGTGCCAAAGCTAGTTTTGAGGTAAAATTAAAAGATGAGTTTACATATTTGTGAAAGCTTGATGATAGAATATGTGAGTCTTTGCTTGTCTATAACAAAGAATTTTGTTGTAGAGCATTATTTAGTGAAACATCCAAGTGTGATCTGGTGGAAAACAATATGTGTGAAACATTTAATTCATGGATTATTGGTACTAGGCACAAATCTGTGATTAGTATACTTGAAGATATTAGGCACAAAATGATAGATAGGCATGGGGGCATGATTAAGTTTGTAGGTATTTGGACTAGTGATATTTCACCTATAGCAAGGCAAGTTTTGGAGGAAAATAAAGAAATTGGTAGGAAGCTAAGGGTGAATTAGAATTATGACATAGGGTTTGAGATACAAGAAAGAGAATATAGACATGTAGTTGACATGGTTAGGCAGACTTGTACCTATAGGTTGTGGCAGTTGAGGGTATCCCTTGTCAATATGTAGTTTATGCTTTATATCACATGGGTAAAGAACTAGAAGATTATGTGGACCATTGGTACAGAAAAGATACATTCCTGAAAGCTTATAAGTATTTCTTATAGCCTATAACCAATATGGTTATGTGGCCTGAAACCAACAACCCACCAATTGAGCCCTTGAAGTGAAGCCAATGCCCGGAAGACCAGCCAGGTATAGAAGAAAAGATAAAGATGAACCAAGAAAAAAAAAGTGGGGGAAAACATCAAAGAATGGGGTCAAAAGACATGTTCCAAATGCCATCAAGTTGGCATAACAAAAGAGGTTGTAAAGTGGTAGGAAACAACATTCCTATCTCATTTTATGATGATTATTTAATCTAATTTTTCCCCTTGATTAACATGCCACTCTACAACCTTGCAGTCCACTCCACATCCTTCACAACCCACAAGACAACCTTCACAGTCCACAGGACAGACTTCACAGTCCACTACACAATCAAGCACTTAACATTCAACTTCTTTGTGTTTGAAAACCTCAAAAGTTATAGGAAATAAGAGGAAACAACCAACTGGTGCTACAAATTCAGCTGGAATAAAAAATTCGGCTACTATGGGATTTGGTGTATACACAGATACACAATCCGGAAGACAAGTTATTAATGTAAGTATATTCTTTTATGATTTTTTTATATCTTTATTTATCGATCTTGTTAAATTATATTAACTTATAATGCAGCCTGGAAGAGCAAGTGAAAGAGTGATCTCAAGTGGGTCATTAAAGGATGCATCACAAACAAATGTTGACATTGGATTCAAGCCACTTGGCTTGAAATGGAAATGAAAGAATGCTATGACTAGAAACCAACTTCAACTAATGTCGCAGCGAAAAAAATTGCAAATCAAATCCAAGTAGGTTCATAAAATTCCAACAATGTTGATTATGTGTTTTCATGGTGAAAAACAAGAAAAACCAATGATGTTTATAAACAACTTATGTATTTTTAATTGCTTGCACAATTGCTTTGATGCCAATATGGTACTTAAACTATGTTAAGTTGATACTTTTTGAAGTGATGTTGATCCATGTATAGCATATGTGCAAACTGTTTTGTGATATATATGCTTATTGAAGTGTGACAAACTTGTTCAAAATTAAAGCTAAATATTTGTTAAGTTAAATTGATTTGCATTATTCTACGAGAGATAAAAGTATCCATCCCGCAGAAACAACTATATAACAATCAAAATAATTTCAAAAAGTAAAATAATTCAGAAAATTAACATACTAACAATTACTACATAACGAACTCTCTATAAATCCAACATAGTATCAGAGTGATTAACAAAACTCGATAGTTCCTTCTTATCTTTTTCTTTTCTTCATCATGCTTCTTTAGTCTTTTCGGTAATCCCGAAATCGCAATTCTAGCATGTTCAGTATAATTCATTTTGCACCACCTAAAAAGTTTACATCTAACCTATTTACAAACAATAAAATAACCATAAAAATTGAATCTTAAATATTAAAATTTAAACAAAAAAATTGTTATATCATACTCGATCATCTTCAAATCCAAGAAACCAACGACCTAGATAATTTGCGGACCAAGAAATCTTCATTATAGCTCTTTTTCCACAATGACAAAAAATATTTGAATTCATTATTTATCAAAAAGGCAAAGAATGTGTAAAAAAATGTTGAGGAAAATGCTATAAAGAAGAAGACGAAAGTGTATTTTAATTTGAAAATAAATAATATATATATATATAAAGACATGTAGTAGGGGTAAAAGTATCAAATCATGCTTTTTTAACCATTAAGATGTTCACAAACGTCCCACATATGTGTCTCATTTGCGTGTTAAACACATGTTGTGCCAGGTCATCGAGTTGTGTTTAAATGTTCAAGAATAGGCAAGTTGGAGTGCCTATTTGTGCACTTTGAAAGTTGGAGCTCCAACTTAAAATTTAGCTCCAAGTTTATAGTCAAATTTGTATATTGTGCCTTTTATGAATGATGTTTTCTTCTTTAAGTTTTCATCTCTTATAGGCAAAGAACATTAGGCTTGGGTTGAAAATAAAGGATTTTTCAAATCCTAAAGTTATCACATCTACTTTGGTTATCTTGCGAAGTGAACAAATTTAACCCTCTTGTTTATTCTCTTTTCTATAAGTTTCTAGACATATGTGTTGCACATGCACCCCTGTCACGACCCGGACCTGGGTCTAGAAGTGACACGGCGAATGAGAATTCGAGAGCTCCCAAACAAGACTCAAAATACCAAAATTCACATCATTGGTTCAGAAGCGCATTCAAAATTAAACACATAGTTCTAAGGGTCGGGAAAGTAGGACTCACGCTATGGCGGCAATTTAGGACTTAGGATTATCCACATTTCCACATCAAACATACATATACATATCAAATTCCCATAATTAATCCATGATAGCCATAACCAGAAGGTAACCATGATCATAAGGTTCCAATACAATACATAACACATAGATCCGACAAGAGTCTACAAGATGTCAAAAAATGCCTCTAGTCATAAGATAGGACGGGGGCCAAGACATGTTCTGGTGTTAGACCCCGTATTTCTTTAAATTAAGGACATTTATCCAATTGGGAACTTTTGTTGCGGATGTCGTGTAATTTGAACTTAAGTATATTTTCTGTGCATAATTAAGTTTGAGTCAGAAGTCCTTGATAGGATCAAAATAGAAAAGTTTGGGACCTAATTGATCAACAGGCCAAGATGGAGCCCTTATGATGCAATTTTGGAAAGTTGAAAGTCTATATAAAGGACCCCTTTGTCTCAAAATAAGAACATGTCTTGTTCTTTACACTTAGGCTCAAATAAGAGTTGAAGAAGGGAAAGAGGAGAAGAAGAGGA
>JAOTQR010077347.1:0-12237 GCA_025774065.1 Solanum ossicruentum | reverse complement strand
TATGTGTGTGCATGTTTTCTTTAAATTCTGGGAGCTGCTGCAGGTGAGGTTAGTCAGTAAAACAGAGGAGACTCTGCGGAAATTTCGGTAGAATCATAGAATAAGATTGGAAGGGAAATCGACTTATTAGGTAATTACGTGTCCCTATCGGGCACCGGTCACGACCCCAGGGAGGGGTGTGACACCTACAAGATATAGGTTGCCCATGTCAAAATTTTTTGGATGAAATTACACAATCTAGTAGGGTCAGCGACAAGTCGTGTCGTGGACTTGCTACGCAATAGGACAAAAATTCCTAAAAATTCCTCTTTTTCAGCTGAGGACATTTGGGTAATAACCCAATGCCTATATAGATGATAATTTTGCATTTCTTTAGTGAAGCCCTAGAACTCTAAAAAATACTCTGAAATTCCTCTCTAATCTTCACAGAATCTTCCATTCTATCTCAAGCTTTTCGAGAACTCTTATTGGAATTCAAGAAACCAAGTGAAGCCCAAGTCTTCTTCAAGTTACTTTCAATAAAATCTCAAGTTTAAGGTATGTGGCTCTTCCATCCATAAGTCCTTCTACCTGTGGAGCCCCAAAACTATTTTTATCAAATTTCTTGAATCTAATTATCGCACCCCATTTTTGAACTGGTTGAAATAGTTCGCAACATCATGCAACTCTGCTCTCTAGCTTTTGAAAAAGAAGTTTTGAATTTCCACCTAATCTTAAGGAAAATATTAGGAAAACCATTTTAAGTAAATGTAGACTCTGTTTTATTTGTGAAACCAGAAAAAATTCTAGGTAAGGATTTTGGATACTCGAGGAGAAGGTGTTAGGCATCCCTCAGAGCCTATCCAAAGATAGTCCTTAAACCTTGCTTAGGAAAATAACTCGTGATAATTATTCATTTTTTATATCTTGAATTTAGTGATTAGAAAATCTCATGTATTATAAAAAGAACAAAAATAACAAGTATGTCATATGTATGTCTACAATATTCGTAGAAAAACTTTAACAATGACACGTTTACTATACAATTAGATTGGCAACTAAGTAACAAATGAATAAACTATAGATATAAGAAAGTTTAGAAAAATATAGATGTTTGTTTAAAATCATATGGAATAGATGAGCATACAAAACTTATTGTGAACAATAGGTTGAAATGTTGAGCGTGAGTACTTATTAATAAATAAATAATGGATAAGGTGTAAAATATAATAATATACACAAATTGAGTAAAAGTAAGTAATAGTGATATTTTAATAAATAAATCGATGAAATAACATAAACTAAGACAATATACAGAATATTAAAATTTATATAAAACTTATTGTCTTATATGCATTTATTATGAGATATATTTGCGAATGTTATTATAAAATATACACGAGTTCATTATTTTATTTATGGTGATAAAATAACAATAACTATACGTTGTGAAATGATAAGATGTAAAATTTTATGTTTTATTTATGAGTAACTAACATTCGTAAAAGGATAATAATATGATTTGTATAATAGTGTACCAAGTGTAGATAAAAATATATAGCTTATGTATGACGTATGCATTTACATACCTTGTATATTTGAACATGTTAAGAAAATCTTAAAACTTTAAATTATTAAATTAGAGAAACTAACAAAATACTTGAGTCACATTTAGTTTTAAAATGATATAAGAATGCCTTACAAAGAAATTAATCAAACAAAACTAAGATAGACCAAATATATATTAATATTTAGAAAATCAACTAGAGGCGTTTAAATTAATCCAAATGTTAACATTGTATTATATTTTAAGAAAACCAGTTTAAAACCTCAAGTGGCATAATTATTTGGATTCATTCTATAACTATATTGGTTTTATAAAATATAGGGTCAATGTTCATTACGATAAATAGCTCATTCCTAAAAGTGACTATTTGGGCCTTGATTACTTTGGAATATTTAAAATTTATGATAAATTTTTATAAAAAGTTTTGGCCTATTTCAAAAAAATATTTGTCAAGGTTATAAACATCAACACTAGATTCGTTAGCAAATAACACTAATTCACAACGTAATCTTCAAACAACAAAGAAAGTTAGCCAATGTATTAACATTCACATAAAATAATCTTAATCAACTAGCATGAAAAGAAATCTAATCAAATGATTACAGGACAAGCCAAAGAAACATTGACTCCTAATTTACAAGACTCTGAGGGGTGACCCTAGTAGCTGTTGGCCCATATTTTGGGCCAAAACGAATGAGAACTCTGACTCTCCGATTGTGCATGAAAGACAAAGGAAAAACAAGAAATAGGAATCGTGTAGCAAACCAATAGAAAAAAGTAATACATGCACAGTTTTATGCTTCGGTAGAATTCCAACAAACTTTCGTCCAACAGTGATAAGTTAGCTAGAGAAGAGGTGCAACTTTGAAAGAGGTTTTAAACACTCTAGTTATTTGAATCAAATAGCCATAAAGTTTATAACATTTCATTTAGGGAAGATTGAGGTAGTGATTAAGACTTATTTAAACAATAATTCAAACTTAGAGGTATAGTTCCAATACGTTATATGGAGATCAATTAGAGTACAAATGATGAACTAGCACTACTTGGATTAGAATCCAAGATAAGGAGAAGAACTTTAGCCATGAGGGAAGAGGCCATCTCATGAGCAGGTGCTAACATCGATTTAACAAAACAGTTCCAGCATGTAAACAAATGCACTCACTCTTTTGGTTTTCGTTTTTTTTTTTTTTAGATTTCTATAATGGGCATTGAGTGAACATAGACACTTCAAAACACTTATTGCAAATCCTCTGATCATACCAGAGTACGAATAAAACATCCTAACAGATAACCTATAGATTAACTCAAAATTAATTAAGTAAACACAACCAAATGAAGCTTTAAAGAACAGTATAGAGGGAAGAATAATAGGACATATATCCATCAGTTTACACAAAGAAGAATGAAACTTGGAGGTAAGCCATTAGCCCAATCAATACATAGCTTATGTAAGCTTTATTTTGATTCTTGTTATACATGTAAGAACTTGGAAGTAGAAGTTTTGAAATAGGCAAATAGTTGCATATTCTGTAGAATTATGCAGGTACTTAATGAATAATATTATCCTTTTATATTCTGAACTTACCATTGTGCTCTTGAAACTAGATACTAAGGGATTATTTCAACCCAATATATGCACGCATACATCGACCTTGAGAGGCTCGGCACCTCACAACGAAAAGGAAAGGCAGATTTGAACAAGTATAAGGTAACCATAGCGGCAAAACAACAACTCTTGTTTGAGTGAAAACACAACTATGATCATATATATGTATTTAATAAATCACCTGTATACAATAATTTTAACCCCTATTTATTGTCAAGCCACACGTTCAAAAGTATATGAAAATAGAACCAAGGATCGAAGACTTAAACATACACCTAGAAAAGAACTCCAACAACTTACAAACTTCAAAGATACAAAAACTAAAGAACATGTCTAGCACCCATAAATTGGACTCGAACCGACACATATCATATGTTAAAACAAAGCGAATCAGCTTATTAATCCAGTTTCTAATTGTATTCAGATAAGAGAACTTGACACGTGACTAAAGAAATGAAATACTACCATCCTGATTCTTCTAAACTCAAGGAAACTAATCATATGAATAATTTCGAATCTGACATCTATACCCTGTTAGGCAGATTATCACAAACAGGTTTAATGATTAGTCATGAGTCATGAAAGAACTATGAAATCGGGGGCGCAGGGGGGGAGTGCGGAGGGGGGGCAAAAGAAGTAACAAGCCATGGTCCAAACAGAGTGAATCGATATGTAAATCAAGCTTAGTTTAACCAAATTCACACAAGAGTAAACCAGAGATAAGTTAGGATTTATGAAATGAATTACAGAATACATGCCAATCACATGATGACAAAATGTCACATTATGAATCACATGAATGAGATGTTGAGTCTAAATACATCTTCAATCTTAAAATATCACATTAGAATCTAACAATTGTTAAACTTCACAATTTTTGGTATTTATTAGAGATCAAAACCAGACCCAAATCATAAAGCCAGATTCATAAAGAAATAGAAGCTAAACGAGGAGGCTAAGATTTTACCTTGTGTAGAGCAGCAAACTAATGCTTCAGCGTCAAAGGATTTTGATCACGAATCTGAACTTGAACTTCAGGGCCACAATAGACCAACAGGAAGGATGAAACAAACTCATAGATAGAACACTTGAAAAAAATTCTAGTTTCCTTTTCACTCTATTTTTCCAACCTCTTTCTTGTGTGTTTTTCTAATGTTTTCTCGTCTTTTCTTTTAGTGTCTCTTCTCTATTTTTCTGATTGTTTATGTTTTTTCTCATGGCTCTATTTATAGGAGAAATCCGGACTTGAAAATCCAGATTTGAACCTCCACAAATCATTAAGGACCATTGTGCCAACCATGGTTGCAAGAATCTTGAAGAAGTTCTCTTTTTCAGCCTGGAAATTTTAAAACTTGCTTCGTTCTTCAATTTGTCCTATGGATATGTTGAAGAAATTGTGGTTAAAAGGAAGAAGGGTTTGGATATACAACTAATGGCGGTAGGAAAAAGTAACAGGGCGATGTAGGGTGGTGTAGTGGCTACCATTTTTTATGGTGAGGCAATAAGAGGAAGAAGACTAGGGGCTAGGTGTCATGACCCAAGCCTAGGGCCTAGACGTGACCGGCGAATAGAGAACCCGAAGGGACTCAAAACAAGCCTCATAGGATATCATTGCAGATCCTTGGTTGCAAAAGCAATACAAAACAACATAAGAAATATAAACAAGAGGAATTGGGACTAAGGGAAAGAGAGAAATTTATACTTAAATAGCTTGAATATCATAAGTGAGTCAAAACTCAAGCATAATACATAACATGTCCAACAACATCTCTATTATATACATAAGTGTGGGAGCCAAGAAATGCAACTGGCTCACCCTCATAGTTAATACATACATAAAAGAAAGATAGTCTTAGAACATAGTATAAGAGAATAGTCATTGTCCTCGGAATGGAGGACTCACCAATAGCTAACTTGAACAACCCGTCTATCCACAAGAAGAATCAATAGGAGCTCCGGTTCCTACATGGTAACATCATGTAGGCATTGATTGTGTGTTAGTACGTTTGAATTTACTAAGTATGTGGGATGCAGTGCAATAATAGATAGGCTTCATAATCAAAATGCATACAATAGATAATAGGCATAGTATTGCAAAATGGCATGTATGATAAATGCATAAGTTAAACATACTTAGATATGTCATGCTCATATAGGATAGCATATGTGAAGAATAGACCAAACTAGATTTTCAAGGTATAAACTCCTTGAGGTCAGTGATGATGATGCCCTATCACTTAGGTGGTGAAGTACTAATCCTTCACTCGGTTAGTGATAATGACACCCGATCACCTATGTGGAGAAGTATTAACTCTTTCCTCGGTTAGTGATAATGCCGCCCCATCATCTATGTGGAGAAGTACCAACCCTACACTCAGTTGGTGATAATGCCGACACATCACCTAGGTGGAGAAGTACTAACCCTTCCCTTGGTCGATAATAATGTCGCCCCATCACCTAGTTGGAGAAGTAGTAACCATTTCCTCGTTAGTGATAATGCTGCCTCATCACCTAGGTGAAGAAGTACTAACCTTTCCCTCAGTTGATGAGTACTAACCCCCATCTCAATTAGCGATGATGCCACCCCATCACTAGGTGGAGAAGTAGTTGCCCGTCCCTTGGTTATTCGGGTTTTTAGACCCCCAAGATTGGGCATGGTCTAATGCAACACTTTATATAGAATTCATCATGAATATAAGCTCATTTCATCATCATAACATCAATTATATCATACCTCATGCTTTGGACCTTCATTTCCACAAGAAATCCGAGCCAGACATTTTATCAAATACTTGGAGGGTGTGTAATGGGTGGTAAAAGACCATGCAATTTATAGATCAAAATCATAGAAGAAAATCCATTGTAAAACCATCAATCAACACCTTGAAACACCCTCAAGCAATATAAATAAAAACCCCTCCTCAAATCTTATATTAGATCCAAGATTTATAGCTCAAAACATAACAAAACAATCACAACTCCACATAGCTTTAATATAGTTCATAGACATGTTCATACTAGTAAACCCATTTGTAAAATCAACTTTAAATCTTGCAAATTGAGTAAAAAGAAGATTAAGGCACCATGGGTGGAAGAACCCAATGGCTAAAACCCACATACCTTGACTTAGGAGAGGTTCTTGAAGAAGAATTGAAATTAAGGCTTGAAACTTGAATGAAATCCTTAGATCCGGATGAGTTTTGGGACTCTTGAACCTTTAGGAGGACTTAGGGCTTAACTTGGTTTCCTTGAATTTCACAAGACCTCTTGAAAACTTTGAGATAGATGGAGAATTTGATGAAGATTAGAGAGGATCTTGAGAGGTTTTTTGTTGGTTTTAGGGCTTAAAACGGCTAGAAAATGAGGGATTTTCGTGTATATAGATATAAGGTTATTACCCAATTTCCTTTGAGTGAGAAAGAGCAAACTTCAAAGCTTTTTGCACTAGTCCGCATTGCGAACCCGTCACAGACACCTATTGTTTTTGCAAAATTTCACTAAAAATTATTTTTCTTGGCATGGAAAACGTATACCTTGTAGGTACTTATTTTCCTACTCAATTGTTCCCTCTAAACAAGAATATGTAGTTGGATTTGCAAAAATCTACATGGATTTTGAGATATTGAAAAAAGTTACATCATAAGGTCTTTCCGAGCTACATAGAGGGGTGTTCAAATATCCCCGATTTGAGATACAAAGGAATTATGATTATGGGGACATTCCTAGGCAAGTGTGGGATGTTACAATATCTCACCCTTAGGAATATTCGTCTCTGAATGTCGAAGAAACATACATAAGAAAAGTAACCATGAACAAATCAGCCCCAATAAGAATGCAACAATACATTTAAAACACCATTTTCAAAATCTCAACATAAGTGACAAAAGTCGTCATGAACTTGTGACCATAAACATAGATGCATGCAAATGACATAGGGGATGAAACATAAGACTTGAAATCACATAAAGGGGTTCAACACGTTATCATAAGCTTGAATAGAATGAAAGAGGTACAAATATCATTTTTCCATGCCCGCTCCGGCTCCCCGAGAGACACTTTCAATTTGATGATCCTTCCAAAGGGCCTTGATGAACACTACCCCCTTACAATCAACTTCTTCAACCCTTCCATCTAATACCTCCACCGGGACCTCTTCCTAAGGCAATTTATCTACACCCACAATCTTATGAGTTCTATAGGACTAGAGTCAACACCTAATCCCTTCAACCTAAAAGCATGAAAAATCGGACAAACCATAACCATACCATAGGCAATTCCCAAATTTATGCAACCTAACCAACCTCCCTTTACACTTTATAAGGACTCACAACCCTCAACTCAATTGCGAACCTTAAGTACACCTAACCCACTTGGTACCATAACCACCATCTCCCCCTTGTGAGACAACGTCCACTCTATTATGTTCTCACCCAAAACTTCTAACTCTAATGAGATGGAATCAAGGTCTTGCCTAATCTAGATCTCTTAACCCAAGAAGATTTGGAACCATCAAGAATGCTACACCACCATGCTCAACCTTCCTTAACTTAACTTCAAATCTAACCACTGATGGACCCCTCTAGTCTCCTCTTTTCCACCATTAACAAACATGCTAGGCTACCTAGAGCACTGACCACAACATTAGCCTTACTAGGGGAAATAATGCACACTCATTCATACTCCTTAAAGAACTCTAACCACCTTCTTTCTACCCTCAGCTCACAACTATCCTATTTAGCAAATAACCTCTCATCCTCCAAGACTTGCAACACCACCCCCAAATGATTCATAAGATCTAAATAAACAATACCTTATCACTAGACACCACTACAAACATATCAAGGTAGGGTTTTAAGACCGTATTCATGAGACCTATAGAACCGGTGCACAAGCCTACTTAGCAACTCCACCAACAATCAAAATGCTCATTTCTAGTTCAAAGGAGCATTTAGGGATATCACCTACCCTCCCCCACACTAGAGAACATAAACCGAACTTCAAATCAATCTTAGGAAAGTGACTACCCCATTGAAGTTGACAAACTAGATCGATCATCCTTAACCATCATATTACAACCTTATGGGTTCTACGGTCATTGGAAGCATGTTGTGCAAGTAGCCCAAACTACCACGAGACATCCGACCCATCAAGCTAAGTTCAACCAAGATCACAAGACAAGGCTCTATGCAACAAGATCATGGGGAAACACTTTTTAGGCCCCTTCTAGCCACTATAGACTCATGCAACAATTCGGGTCACACATATGAATCCTATCAGCACAAAAGGAATAACACAAGGAATAGCAACTCTCAGACCGATTAAATCACCCTACTCAAAAAATCGGTCATAACATTGGCCTTACTTAATGTCAACTAAGTCACAAGAGGGGCAATAGAAGATAACCTATTCACAACCTCCGATAATAGCCCGTTAAGCCCAAGAAGCTCCTAATATTCGATGGGTTCAAAGGTCTAGGCTAATCTATAATCACTTTTGTCTTATTAGCGTCCAACTTGATGCCATCAACCGGCATCTCATGACCTAGAAAGGAAACCTCTTACAACAAAAATCCCCATTTCTCCTATTTAGTATCCAACCTTCTTCTTTAAACTTTATAGTGCTACCCTGAAAAGACTCACATACACTACCTCACTAGGAAACACAACCATCATATCATCACCAAAACCACCATAAGTCTATTAGAGTATGGACTAAAGATCTTACTCATGATACTTATTGGTATAACCAGTGCACTAGTCAAACCAAAAGACATTACCCCAAATTCAAAATATTAGAAAGGACATTCAAAGTTTTATCTACCAACAACAATAATTCTATACAAAAAACAACTTAGGTTCAACACCTCCAGTTCTCACAAGATGATAAATGCAACCCTTTAGAGACCAATTATACCTTAAGACATGAAATGGACCAACTTCCCTAGCTACAATTTATCAACCCTTCACTCAAAGACGAACTCATTAGGGAGTCAGATTCTAACTCTACGAGTCCTACCACCAAGGAGATACACATGCATGCAACTATTCCATCCCAAATACAACACCAAAGTCCACCACATCGAATCCAACAAGCCACAAAGCAAGACCTAATGCAATACAAAGCTGCATCAACACCTATGAACTTTCTAGAAACAATATACCTAACCAAGAGAATAGACCCCAAAGATCCACACACCTACTTCGGAATACAAGAAGCCCCACATAAACTAAAAGAATATAGAAGAAATAGTGAAATTTGGATCCATCAAAATCAACACCTTCTGCTTACCTTCTTTCGCATTCCTCCTTGAAGCGGCATGATCAACTAAAAGAGCAAAGAACATTCGTTAGAGGGGGAGACCCTAAGTCACTTCTAATGCAAGGCATAAACCATAAAGAAGAGAAACATTTCCTAAAATGTCTCATAGCCTCCTACTCATAGTTGTGGTGCACAACAAAATCATGAATAAGACTCTAATTGACACGGTGTGTAGGACTCCGAGGATCTATCAACCTAGTGCTCTGATAGCATCCTTTTCACGACCTAAGCCTAGGGCCTACATGTGATCAGCAAATTGGGAACTCGAAAGGACCCAAAACAAGCCTTATAGCATATAATTACACATCCCTGGTCACGAAAGCAATGTAAAACAACATAAGAAAAATAAACAAGGGAAATTGGGACTAAGGAAGAGAGAGAGATTTATACTTAAATAGCTTGAATATCATAAATGACTCAAAGCTCAAGCATAATAATAACATGTCGAGTAAAACCTCTACTACATAGATAATAGCGGGGGCTAAGACAAGCAACTAGGCTCATCCTCATAGTTAATACATACATAAAAGAAAGATAGTCTTAGAACATAATATAGGAGAATAGTCATTGTCCCTAGAATGGAGGACTCACCAACGGCTAACTTGAACAATCTGTCTAGCCACACGAAGAATCAATAGGAGCTTCGGTTCCTACATGATAATATCACGTAGGCATAGAGTATACATTAGTACATTTGAATGTACTAAGTATATGGGATGCAATGCAACAATAGATAGGCTTCATAATCAAAATGCATATAATAGATATTAGGCATAGTATAGCAAAATGGCATGTATGTTAAATGTATAAGTAAAACACGCTTAGGTAACTCATGCTCACATAGGATATCGTATGTGAAGAATAGACCAAACTAGATTTCCAAGGTATAAACCCCTTGAGGTTAGTGATTATGCCACCCCATCACTTAGGTGGTGAAATACTAACCCTTCACTCGATTGGTGATAATGTCGCCCCATCACCGAAGTGGAGAAGTACTAACCTTTCCCTTGATTGGTGATAATGTTGCCCCATCACCTAGGTGGAGAAGTAGTAATCCTTCACTCGATTGGTGATAATGCCATCCCATCACCCAGGTAGACAAGTACTAACCCTTCCTTCCATTTGTGATAATGCCGCCCCATCACCTAGGTGGAGAAGTACTAACCATTTCCTCGGTTGGTGATAATGTTGCCCCATAACCTAGGTGGAAAAGTACTAACGCTTCCCTCGGTTGATGAGTACTAACCCCCATCGCAGTTAGTGATGATGCCTTCCTATCACTAGGTGGAGAATTACTGACCTTTCCCTCGGTTATCTGGGTTTTTAGAACCCCAAGATTGAATATAGTCTAATGCCACACTTTATATAGAATCCATCATGAATATAATCTCATGTCATCATCATAACATTAATCGTATCATATCTCATGCTTTGGACCTTCATTTCCACAAGAAACCCGAGTCAGACATTTTATCAAATACCTAGGGGGTGTAATAGGGGTAAAAGGCTATGCTATTTACAGATGAAATCATGCAAGGAAATTCATTATAAAACTATCAATCAACACCTTGCAATACCCTCAAGCAATATAAATCAAAATCCCTCCTCAAATCATATATTAGATCCAAGATTTATAACTCAAAACATAGTAAAACAATCATAATTTTACATTGCTTTAATAATTCATTTACATGTTCATACTAGTAAACCCATTTGTAAAATCAATTTTAAAATTCACAAATTGAGTAAAAAGGAGATTAGGACACCATGGATGGAAGAATCCAATGGCTAAAACCCACATACCTTGACTTTGGAGAGTTTCTTGAAGAAGATTTGAAATGGAGGCTTGAAGCTTGAATGAAATCCTTAGATCCGGATGAATTTTGCGACTCTTGAATCTTGACAAGGACTTGGGGCTTGACTTGGTTTCCTTGAACTTCAACAAGACTTCTTGAAAACCTTGAGAATGGATAGAGAATTTGATGAAGATTAGCGAGGATTTGGAGAGGTTTTGGCTGGTTTTTAGGGCTTAAAATGGCTAGAAAATGAGGTATTTTCTTGTATATAGGTATAGGGTTATTACCCAATTGCCCTAGAGTGAAAAAGATCAAACTACAAAACTTTTTGAACTGGTCCGCGTCGTGGATAGCTACTGGTTTTGCAAAGTTTCGCCAAAAAATATTTTTCTTGGCACGGAAAAAGTGTAGCTTGTAGGTAATTGTTTTCCCACATAGTTTTCCCTCTGAACAAAAATATGTAGTCAAATTTGTGAAATTCTGTATGGATTATGAGATATTGAAAAAAAATATATCATAGGATCTTTCTGAACTACATCGAGGGGGTTTGAAATATCCCTAATTTGAGATAAAAGGGAATTACAATTATGGGAGTATTCCTAGGCAAGTGTGGGGTGTTAACTAGGTTTAAATTCTTTTGGGGAAATTGGAGAAGATGAGTCGCTGGGGAAAAGGAAAAAGCAAGCTGAAAAGTTTTTCTTTTTGTGAGGAAGGAAGAGGAGCATGAGGTATATTGAATTGTCCTTGGTTAGAAAGAAAAGCTGATTAATTCAGAGCTGTTCGATCGTTTGATTGGATGGTGCAAAATAAATCGAGAATAAATAAATAGAAATATTCAGAGCCGTTCGATCGTTTGATTGGATGGTTCAAAATAAATCGAGAATAAATAAATAAATAGAAATATATACATACATACATATATATATACATACATATATATACATATATATACATATATATACATACAT
>JAOTQR010077346.1:0-12239 GCA_025774065.1 Solanum ossicruentum | reverse complement strand
TGGATACCAAGTTACATGAGTTCTTGTTACGAAATAAAGTTCACGAGTTGTTCCATTTCATACGCATTTCATCATTTATGTAATGTACTCTTTCCATTGTCATGTTGTCTTGTGTGATTATCCACATGTCACATGTTACATATACAGTCCTACAACTCCAATATTATGGCCACCAAAAGAATTATCTCAAAGGTAATTGAAAGATAAAATATACAGTTTTTGGTAGGTGGTAGCCCGAGGTGTTGAGTATAACCTAGCCAGGGACGATTCTATCAATGGGGGGTAGCCTGAGGGGTTGAGTATAACCTAGCCAGGGATGAACCCGATACAATATACCACTGATTAGTTGGTCATTTGTTTTTACAGCTGTGCATAGATTATACAGTAAAGGTAAAGTAATATAAAGAACATAAAGTACATGATTCCACAGTATAACTAAGGGCAGTCGATAATCTTCCACAGATGCATGGTTTCATTTGAGTTGTTACTTTATATACAGTATATTCTGTCTTACATACTCAGTACATTATCTCATACTGACATTCCTTATAGGGTACCTACATTTCATGTTGCAGGTACAGGTGCTATTAGATCTCCCCAGTAGTACAGGATATTAGGCTACTGTCACCAAGCTCCAGGTTGCTTCAGGGCTTTGTATATCTCTAGAGCTTACGTGTTTTTATTGAACAGTTTGTTGAGGCGGGGCCTGTCCTGATCCTTACCAGATGTTTTTCTTTATCTAGAGGCTTTGCAAACTGTGTAAAGCAAAGTGTAGTTATGTCTCGAACTTTAGGCAGCGTGGCCCCAACGACCTAGTCATATGCATTTCCTTTTGACTAGTTATCACTGTTTATCTGCTTAAATGCATGTCAAAGGTAGAGATCTCTTATAGTATGTATAAAAAGTGCATAGCTACAGGTTGGTTCTCCCGAGCCTTATCGGCAATGGGTGCCAGTCCGCCCTACGGGACTTTGGGGCTTGACATGTAGATCACCAAAAACCACATATTTTTTGCTATTTTGACCCAAGGCATAGCCAACCTGTAATCCTACAAAACTAAACACAAAAACGTATAAAACCAAAAATATGCATTGAGAATATACAAAATCCTATGTTTTAAGCATAAAAAATGTTGTATTTTAATAGAATATCAACACCCTCAACTTAAAATTTTTACTTGTCCTTAAGTGATGACTCAATATATGACAATAATGTAACAAACAAAATTCAACTCAATGCATATATCATATACATCTCAAACTTAGATACCCACACCAACTTTCCAACATAGGATCAGATAGTTATTTAGCAAACAAATGCAAACTGGTGGATGAGACAAAAAACTATAAAAAGCAAGAAAATATCAACAGTTCATAATCATTGAACAAGTCAGATGCTAACAATGCAATGCAAGTGCCCTCACAGAAAGAAGTCTCATTTTTGACACTAAAAAATGATTTCAAATTTAACCATGGGATTGTGCAAATACACTCTCACAAAAGATATTCATGCACAATGACTAATACCATAGACTTGACCTTACACTCATGACTCAGACTTTCAACTATCTCGATTAGGATCACTCTAGGATTTTCTAGGCTTGTAACATAGGCTCAAGGGGCTTTGGTGTGATATTTTAGGAAAATAGTCACTAATGCCCCTCCTAGAAACTGCATTTTTCTACACTTTTGCCTCACAAACTTTGTCATTTTCACTTAATCTCCCTTTTTCCTTATTCAAGCTTTTCCTGGTGCTTTCTTCTAATTTTTCAGCTTTTTGCCTATTTTTATGCTTCTTTTTGCTTTTTAGCTCAATCTAAGACATCTTTTATTTTTCTTGCACTCGGTACATGATTTTTTTATCTTTTTCTTTTCATTCCTAACTCTCCTACTTATTTTTGTGCTTTACCCTTACACAAGCCACGCTCAACTTAGTCTTTTAGCCTATATTAAAGTACACAGTATCTCTTCCCAAAACCAGGGCCACTTTTGGCTGCCACCCTCAACTTAGGCTTTTTGAAGGTTCATGATGCTCAAGGAAAGACCAGGGTCAATTCCATGATTTTTTACTAGACAAGGCTAGGCTAATTAGGTATTTAGAAAGAATTGGTACATGTAAGGCTCAAATATTTGGAACAAGGGATATATCATCATTTGGTTGGTTATTTTTAGGCTAAAGAGGACTGTTCAAGAACAAAGGCCTAAGATCCTTTCCTAGTCTATTTAATCTATGATCTAACTTAGAGTAGAAGGGCAAGTTCTGAATTATCACAAAATACATAAATCTAGCAAAATAAGCCCACACTCATATGACACAACATACATTATCAATAAAAGACTCACAGATCATGCTTTCTATCTCAATTTACCCTCACATATCAAAATAGTTATTGCTAAACACTTAAACATGCATGGTTTCCATCTAACTACTAATAAATTTTTTTTGGTAGGTACCCTTTTTCAACACAAAACACAAAAACATGGTATACGCCACAATTACTAGTACTATGTGCTATACATATTAAACATCCTGAACATGCCAGTTAAACAAAAAATTAATATCCACAAGAAAATAGAACACAGGCAAGAAAACCTCGGGATCAAAATTTGAGGTAGTTATGTACCACAAGCTACTCAGACTTCACTGAGGCCCATAACTACCCACACCCCATTGAAAACAATGTGCATTGTCCCCAATGCATAAAATCAAGCAACATAAACACAAAAGAGGAAAAAAAATATACGTGGGCGCCTAAGTGTCGGTCCGAGGCTGAGTCTGGCCATCCCCCTCCTGCGGGGTAGTCAGCTCAGTAGTAAAACTCTGTTTGGGGGAGCCAACACCCCTTAACTGATCCTCCTCTCGAGCTCATCTAATCTCCACATCACGCCTCGACTCTCTCAATGCCAGCTCGAGATCCTGCTACTCCGCCCTCCTTGCATGTATATGTCTATCTTGTGGATCCTCATTCATGCTAAGTCTTTTCCCAAGGGAAGAACTGGTAGGCTTGTTGGGAGCAAACAAATTAAGCACCTACACCGGAGATGTCTCCTCTGGCAATGTAATTGGTGCCACAAGTGATGCTGTCAAGTCAACCCTAAGAGTCTGGACCTCTGTCTACAAGGCTGACAAATATGAAGACTGGGCCTCAGCCAATCTCTTCTGAACCCTCTCCTTGAATGCATCAATGTGAGAATCCACCACAGAAATACAGTCCTAAATTTGTAGAAATAAAGAGTGCCAGGCTCCGACCCTCTGAGTCTGCAATATCATGCGGATCCCATAGCCTAATTTGCTGAATAAACTGAGTCAATTGGGCCTCGACATGTGATATCTCTGTGCCATGTCCTGGATAGAAACAGTGGAAACAGAGACCATGCCCACTGTAGGAGGCTATGAAGTAGAGGCCTCTGGTGCGGTAGTAGCAATAGTGTGACCCATCTTATCGACTTCTTTAGGTTATAGGAGTCTCTACTCAAAAGTAGTAGCAATAGTATATGAACCCTCAGGTGGTGGCACTGGGGCGAACATCTTTGGCAGAGGAGAAGCCTGTGCTTAGCGGAGTGCTACCGGGTTCTCATCAGCCATAATCAATCTGGGCTCCAAAGTGTGCTGGGCCTCAACTAAATGGTCCAATTGATGTAAAATCACCACCCAAGAATCTTAGAATGACCCCCAAAAGTGCCTGAAAATGTGACTCGGAAGAGCCCGAAATCATAATTTTCATATATCTCAAAATTCGTGCATGATATAAAAAATCCAACTTCATATTCTTGATCAGGGGGCAAAGTTGAGTGAAGAATGGGTCTAACCCAAATTTTAGAGCAACCGTAGCGAAATTTGATTTTCCCAAGTTTACGCAAAATAGTGGCGATAAGCGATGGTACCACAACGTTCAGCCATCACGGACCAGTGCAAACTTTTCCTCCACGATAGGTTCGAGTTGAGGAACTGACGCGAATCTGCGTATTTTGTCGCTAGTGATATTTATCTCAGACCAAGGCTTTTGGGCTTTGGGCCTAAGTTCTCCCATACGTATAAATACCTATACCTATCCATATTTTACCTTCATATCATTCAATACATTCCTCAATACTCACTCAAACACTTAGAAAATATTTCACCTCAAAATTGTAGTGTCCAAATCTCTTCCGGATCTTAAGGATTTCACTCAAGCTTCGAGTTTCCATTAAAATTTTCATCAAGGAATTCTTCAAAGCTAAGGTATATGGGTTTCAACCAATGGGTCCTTTCACACATGGTGCCCAAGCTTCCTTTTTTCCTAAATTGCATGTCTTAAAGTTGATTTCCTCATGGGTCTTACTTATTATGAATTTCCCTGCACACTATGTTGGAGTTTCATGAAATTGTGACTGTTTTAACATCTTTTGAGCTATGAATCTAAGGTCCATTGTTGGATTTGATGAAGGGTTTTGATGTATATTTCATGATGGTTTTAGCAAGTATTGGTGGGTGGATTTACATTGGATTGCCTTGCATGATTAACTCTTGATTTGCATGGTTTTACACTAGCATTACACACCTGCCATGTGTTTGATAAAATGTCCGATTATGGATTCTTGAGTTATTGAGGGCTTATTGCATGGCTTATGAGTCAAGTGGATTTAGGATGATGAAATGAATTTAGGTATTTGTTGAATTCATGAAAAGTGCCTATGGGGTTGCCAATAGATTATTGGGTTTCATCTTGTTGTGTTCTTGAGAGGATTGAGAAGCCCTTTCTTGATGCTTGAAATATGATGGTAGGATGAGCTAGTTCTTTGACTCCTACCAAAAAGATTATATCCTAAGGTATGGACATTCTACCGAAAAGGCTATACTTTAATGTAGAATGACTAGTAGTTCCTACCAAAAATATTATATCGTAAGGTATGGAAAACCTATGGAAAAGGACATACCATAAGGTAGGATCTCTCTCGCCGATAAGATCATATCATAAAGCAAGTACATCCCCCTTCTTACCGAAGAGATTATGTTGTAAGGTATGGATACTTAAGGACTCCTACCAATAAGGCCATGCAATAATGTAGAATCAACCATGACTCTTACCAAAAGGATCGTATCATAAAGTAAGAGGCATCTCATACTACCTACCCAAAAGACTATGACTTAAAGTAGGGGTATCGACAACACTATCCAAAAAGGGGCTATATCGTAAGGTGAGTGGGTTACTACTTGGCCATTCTCAAGCATGTTGCTGTAAGGGTTGATCATACTTATACACTACATTGAGTTTACATGTCTTGACTATGACTAAGCATGATTTACTTAAGCATTTATCATGCATGCCATATTGTTATTATGCCATCTATTACTTATGCATTTTTGACTATGTTGCCTATCTCTTGTTGCATTACATCCTACATACTTGGTACATTCAAACATTCTAACGTATACTCTATGCCTACATGATATTACCATGTAGGGATCAGAGCTCCACTTGACCATCCTCCTCCTCCACGCGGCTAGACAAATTGTCCAAGTTAGCTTTTTGTGAGTCCTCATGTATAGGGACAATGCCGATCTTCTCTCATGCTTATGTTTAGAATATTTGGATTACCAATTGTCACTATTAGGAGGGCGAGCTCGGTTACTTGTCTTGGCCCCTACTAAGTTCTATTTTTAGAGGTGTTGTTGGACAAGTATATACTGATGCGATAAGCTCGACTTTCTTTGACTCTCTTGATGTTTTATGAAATGAAAGATTTCCCTTAGTCCCTATTCCCTTATTACCACTCTTGTGTTGTTGTTTAATTAGTTTTGCGACTAAGGATGTGTAATAATATGTTAAGAGGCTTGCTTGGGGTTTCTTCGGGTTCTCTATGCGTCGTGTTACATTTAGGCCCTAGTTTGGGTCGTGACAACTCTACACAATGTCTATAGATCAAACACGGGATTGAGATGGGGGTGGCCCTCTTCAATGCAGCCTCATGTATCTGCTCGGCTATAAGGCGGGCCCAATCTATGCATAGCCAGCTAAGATGCTGGAAACTAAAACCACTCACTCTAGTGTCAAAGTATTGTCTGCAAGAGTTGATCAGATACGGGAATGAACAATATCCCACCAAAACTTGGCAGGGAAGTTGAAGCCTTGACGATAGGCTCTGTGTGGGTAGTGACCCAAGTAGGTTCGGACCCTGCTTTGCAATATGACTAGCCACCAATCTCAAAAGTGTGGTCTAATGCTCAAGATCCTTCATAATCAATGGGTTCCTGGCCTGCCCCAACCTATAGTCAAACTTTGTTATAGATCTAGGGGCATGGTACTTTGGACCAAAAAGTATACGACAGATGGTCTCTTCAGATATGTCAACCCGCTAATTCTAACTAATGTCTCTGTTAGCCTGGGATGAGTAAGAGGTTTCTTTCCCTCGGAAAGAGAACACTAGATGGCGACTGCATAGAATTGCCTCACCAAAATCGGGGAGTATGGAACACGAGAATCTGTCAGCCACGTGAGCCCATAAGTAATCATCACATCCGGTAGATCAGAGATATGGCTAAGTCCAATTGCTATCAGCCTGGGTTCCTCATAGGTAGAACGGGTAGGCTTGCCCTACTTTTGGGCTGCATAGCCTCTCTGAAGATCACATCCATGTCCATAACACACCACCGGCTGACATGGGTATCCGGTCCTGATGATGAAGATAGTGCGACAAAGGACTTGACATCTGCTCCTTCCTCTGAGCTCTCCTTAGAACTAGGCTCTTCTCTAGAAGGAATCCTCTATGTCATACTGCTCCCACTCTCATCACTATCTTCATCTTCAATCTAGGAAGGACTATCAATCGGAGCCTGAGTTCGCCCAACTTTGGTGGCTCTTTGGTCTATCATACAGAAGTCACTGGGTCTGGCTGGGCATCAAGTATCTCTAACAAGCAACTCGGCTGAGGGAACTACTCCTTACCAAAGTGCTCAGCACTTAAAGTTTCATCCTTGAGCTTTCTCCTCAGAGTCTCAATCTCAGCATGTGTACCTTTCGGGGCCATTATAGCTGAAGTATAGACATAAACATACCATGGTTAGCCCCAAGAAACAAGAACTTGAATACAAAAATCATCTGAGTTCAGTTGCAGAAGGGCTCTACGAAAGCTCCTTTACGAGTCATAGTGAACACTATAAGTCGTAAAGTACTATCGTAGACCAGATGTTCAGAACAATTTTCATCACTAGAAAAGTCTACAAGACCTAGGTATAACTCGTAAAGTGATTTACGAGTCATAGACTTGGGTCGTAAAGAACTCCAGTGAATAATTAAAGATTGGCCAGGATCTACGAGACTTATCTATGAGTCGTAAATGATCTACAACTCATAGAAGGTCTCGTCTAATAGAAGCTCAGAAAAATCAATTTCTAGAATTCCACTTGAGGTACAATTATGATTGTACATTGGTCAACGGGTCTTAAAAGACACTCGTGGACTAGAAATCTCAGTCACCCGAGTTTCTAAGGCCATCACATGGAATCCAAAAGACATTTTCACCAATGTAATAGTAGCATCGAAGTAAGAATACCATAACCCACAATATTAGCACATCACCACCTACCCCAAACATGCTGTAAACTAACACAACCCATCAAAAATGATTAAGCATGGAATATCCTATGTTTTTGACCATTTCTAAATGACTCAAGCAAAATCATATGCCCATGTCAATACCCACAAACTCACAATCATAAATAATGTGATATCATTCAATCCAACATAGGTGATGATTCAATTGGCATAGCAATTTACAATCAATAAAGTCAAAACACCAATTCCAGACTCAAACAATCAATTCAATCAAGGGCAACCCTATTTCACACAACCAAATTCAAATTCAACAAAGATTTCATATTCAAACACCATACCCATCATAATCACCAAATCAATCAATTAAAAACAAGGAAAATTAAATGTCTAAGGTAATCAAAAACTTACCAAAAGTGGAGATGAACTTGAAGAAGAGAGAGAAGGTGAATAATCACAAACCTAGGTTGGCCGAAATTCTTAAAGGGATCGCGGTGATCGGGAAGTTGATTAAAAAAATGAGGGAAGGGGGAATGAATAGGTTGATCAGTCAATAAGGTCAAATAGGGGTCAAAATTATTTGATCCCTCCTTTTTATATTAAATCAGATTAATTGAAAAAAAATACTAGGCTTGGGTCTAGGAAACCCTGATTACAAAACGTAAATGGATCTACAAGTTGTAAGTCATGGTTTCGTAGAACCCTCAACACTTAGCAAAGTTTAAAAAACTTACCTCAGATCCACAAACCCCATTCATGACTCATAGTTTGATCTATGAATCTTAAAGTTGGCTCATGCAATGGAGTGCACAATTTTGCTGCTTACTAGAATTTTCTACAAGAAGGGGTATGAGTCATAGACTGCTCTACTACTAAAAAACTCAGTCGTAGGAACTTGACTTGATTCTTTTCTCAGCCAAATTTGTTGACTTAGTCCTGTACCTATATATTCTCCTTGAAATACACAATTACTCAATATGCAACCAACCCGATTTCAAAAATTGCAATCAAAACTAACAAAAATAACTACCTATGAATCCAAAAATAGAAAATAAACCTATAACTATGATATAACATCAAAATATTTTGGTTTCCTACCAGGTAGCACCTAATTTATTGTCGCAACATGACTTAGTAAAATTGGTTACTAGACTTCACCAATTGCCTAAACCTCACTTTTGAGCTCATTAGGATGCGTCATAGACTAGTGGATATCAAAGATAACTTCTTTGTCATTTAATCTAAACCTGAGTTAACCAGTTTTCATATCCACTAGAGCTCATCCAATAGCTAGGAATGGTATTCCCAAGATAATTGGGATGTCGAAGTCAACCTCACAATCAAGGATCACAAAATCTGTAGGAAGTATAGAATTTTCCACTTTTACAAACACATCATGGAGTATCTCCACAGGTTTCTTCATTGTTCGATTTTCCATTAGCAACCGCATACTAGTAGGAGTAGCGGGTCCTAATCAAAGCTTCTTGTAGCCAATAAGGGGCATCAAATTGATACTTGCACCTAAATCACATAGTGACCTTGCAAACTCCACATCACCTATAGTGCAAGGTATGGTGAAAGCACCTAGATCTTCCCGCTATAGGCTTAGGACTTCATCGTGATAATACTGTAATTTTGAAGCTCTTGAGAAAGCTCCTGACTCATAATGCGCTTCTTGGTGATTAAGTCCTTCATATACTTTGCATAGCCCGACATTTTGCCCAAAGACTCAATAAGAGGGATGTTGATAGATAACTTCTTAAGCATAGAGAGAAAATACTTGAACTTGCCTTCCTCTGCCACACCTAAAGTCCCATTAAGGCGGACTAACACCCGTTGCCAATAAGGATCGGGAGAACCAACCTATATCCATGCGCTTACTATACATATGATAAGGGATTTCTACATTCAACATGTCTTTAAGAAAGTAAACAGTAATAACAAGCAAAAAGGAAATGCATAGGCTAAGTCATTAGGGCCACGTTGTCTAAAGTATGAGACCACACTTTAATTTAGATAGTCTACAAAGCCTCTAGATAAGGAAAAGTATCTGATAAGAGTCAGGATAGGCCCTGCCTCGACTAACTATACAATATGAAAATATAAGCTCTAGACACACAAAGCTCCGAAGCAACCTGGAGCTTGGTAACAACAGTTGGATATCTTGTACTCCTACTAGGGAGAGCTACAAGCACTTGTACCTGCACCATGAAATGCAGATCCCTTGTGAGGGATGTTAGAATGAGATAGTGTACTAAATATATAAGGCAGGAAATACTGTATATGAAGTAACAACTCAAATGAAATAATGCACTAGTGTAAGGATAAGAAACCAATTTTAGTTATATTGTGGAATCATGTACTTTATGTTCTTTATATTACTTTACCTTTACTGCATATTTTGTGCACATCATGTAGTATAAATAACCAACTAATCAGTGGTAAATCTATATCGGGATCGGTGCTGGCTAGGCTTTTCCTCTCACCCCTTGGGCTACCCTCCGCGATAGATTCAACCCTGCCTAGGTGATTCTTCCACCCCTCGGGTTACCACCCATCAATAGGCAATATACTTTATCTTTCAATTACTTTTTAGTTGATTCTTTTGGTGGTCATAATATTGGAGCTGTAGGACTATAGATGTAGCATGTGACATGCAAATAATCATACAAGACAATACGATAATGAAAAGAGTACATTACACAATTAATGAAATGAGTATGAGATGAAACAACTTGTGAACTTTATTAGCAATAAGAACCCATATAACTTGGTATCCACGTATGTATGCAGATTTTAAGGTGACTATGTATGGGAGAATGTGAACATGAGAAAGAGTGGAGACACAGTTAATAGTTGTGTCAGAGTTGGTAAGTTCCTTTATGTGCCAAGGAAGAATCTAGATTTTATGCCAAGTAATACAAAATTGAGTAGCCTTACATACCTCGTTGTATGACCTTGTTATAACCTCGGAATGACCGCTTTTTCCCCCAAATATTTATCTATAATATATTATGCAATAAGACTAGTATTAGAAGCAAATAAACTCTTCTTGGCAGTCAAATCTTATAAAAAGTAACATCCGGGCAACAAGCTTGTATTTAGCGACCCAAAGGCATTCTTTCAACCTTTCTACTTATAATCGTACTTTCTAATAACCATTCTTATATATGTGCAATATACAACTTGTTTTTGACCGTTAACAGTCTTACAATAGTTCACAAGGTATAAGACAGAACAATCTTACACAACACACAAATAGGCGACATAACATTATGTCATGTCGCTACATTTCGACGTCAATAATCCCGAACCTCTTTCAACTTTTACTAGAATGTATCCAACACTATTTAGAAATAAAATCAGCCTTCAAACAGTCCAAAAGTAATTCTAAAGTAGATAGAGGTCGTGGAACAATAATTCCCAACTACCAGCCCACAAGTTCGTACTAACAACACAATTGTGATATCATATAAGAACTCACTTTTGCGGATTGTAAAAGTGGTGCAGCAGCCTAGTTACATCACTAAAAAACTCAACCTTGTTAAAAAAACAAGTATTACTTCATAAGACATCCAACCAAGAAGAGAAAATCCTCTTGAGTATCAAGAAAAGCGCACAACAATCCTTAGGACACATGTTGTCCAACTTTCTAGTATAAGCATAACTAGCATATACTTCTTGTTTTTCATGAAGAAACCATACAACAACAACAACAACAAGAACAAAAACATACCCAGTAGAATCCCACAAGTGGGGTCTGGGGAGGGTAGAATGTACACAGACCTTACCACAACTAGAAGTAGAGAGGCTGTTTCCTGGGAACCCTCATCTCAAAACCCATAAGAAAGAAGGCACTAGATATGACAAAAGGAAGGGAACAGAAAAGATGGACTAATAATAGCATTATCTAGATAAACTAATCGCATAGTACGACAAGTAATGTGGATACCTAACAAAAAAACACCTAACTCCACCATTAGCCTGCTACTCTAATTCGCGACCTCCATTTTTTTCGATCTAAGGTCATGTCCTCAGTAAGATCAAGTTCCATCATATCCTGTCTAATCACCTCCCCCCAGTACTTCTTCGGTCTACGTCTGCCCCTCTGCATATCTCCCACAACCAACCTTTCATACCTCCTAACAGAATCATCGATACTTCTTCTCTGAATATGTCCAAACCATCGCATTCTCGCTTTCCTCATCTTATCGGCCACCGGGGCCACCTCTAGCTTTTCCTGGATGGTCTCATTCCTAACCTTGTCACTCCTGGTGTGACCATACATCCATCTCAGCATCCTCATCTCTGCGACATGCATCTTCTGAATATGTCCCTTCTTAATTGGCCAACACTCCACTCCATACAACAACAATGGTCTAACCACCATTCTGTAAAACTTACATTTGAGTTTAGGTGGTATCTTCTTGTCACACAACACTCCATATGCTAGCCTCCATTTAGTCTATGCTGTCCCAATACGGGGTGTGACATCATCATCAATATTGCCACTACTCTGGATGATGGACCCCAAATACTTAAAGGTTTCTCTCTTGGGAATAGGTTGAGTGGCAAGCGTCACATCAGAGTTGGGCTCATCCCTTTCAACACTGAATTTGCACTCCAAGTACTCAATTTTAGTCCTGCTCAATTTGAATCCTTTGGACTCCAAGGCGTGTCTCCAGGCCTCCAACCTATCATTAACTTT
>JAOTQR010077345.1:0-45070 GCA_025774065.1 Solanum ossicruentum | reverse complement strand
TAATGACGCAAAGACTTTTCTTCAGCCTTTTCACTTATAAACGTACTTTCTAACAACCATTCTTATGTATATGTCATGTATATCTTATTTTTAGACTCTTATAAGTCCTAAACAGTTCTCAAGGCACAACACATAACAATTCTTCACAACATACAAACAAGCAGCACAACATTACATCCTTTCACCACACTTCGATGTCAATACTCCCAAACTTGTTTTAACTTTACCAAAATTATATCCAACACATTAACACATAAAACCAGACTTAAAATAGTCAAAAAATATCCCAAAATAGGTGAAAGTTGTGGAACAACATATTACAATTTTCAGCTCCCAAGTTCCTTTTTAAGAGTGAAATTACGACGTTGTACAACAGCTCATCTTTGTAGACTGGAAAAGTGGTGCAGCAGCTTAATTACATGACTAACAACCTGTATATTGTTATAACATAAGTCTTACTTCATAACTCATCCAACCGATTAAGATAAGATCCTCTTGAACAACAAGAAACGTTCACAATAATAATTAAGACATATGCTGTCTAGAATTTCCAGCTTAACATAATAGCATATACTTCTTGTTATACATGAAACCATACTAGCAATATCTATAACTTAAACAATGTTAATAACATCAAAGTCTCTTCATAATAAAGCCAAAAACCCATATAGAAGTCACCAAAATAAAAGGAAAGTGTGCAACAACTTTCTGGACACAAGCTGTCCAGAATTTCCAACAGATTTCCAGGTTCGCATACTATCATATACTTCTTGTTTTACATAAAGAAATCATACTAAATACACAACTATAATTGTTTACATTTGACTTATATGTTCTATACTCCAGTCAAAAGTCTTAGACAATTGAGTATGCAACTTGGTGAAGTGAATTATAGAGAGGACAAAAGACTTTAAGAAAGCTGAAACTTTATTTCCTAGTGGAATGAATTATTGCTGCACTTGATCTGTTTTTAAAGATCAAATTGGCAAACTTTATCTTCCACTTTATACCTGATAATGACACCCATTAATAGTCTATTATTGTAGCATCTTATCCTCCAAAATTGGGCTTAATTGGGTCTCAAATATGATGGACCTTTGCTGCTAATTTCCAGCTTTCTTCTTAGTTGGTTTTGGGTCCAAATGGCCAAGTGAGTTATAGTGTACTTAGAATGTTTTTAAATTCTTCTTGAACTGAAAATAAGGTCAATTTATGATATAAAAACATGTGCCAAAGTTACACCCTTAACATGAAATTTATACATAATCAAATTTGAACCAATTCGGTGTCAAGCCTCATATCCGTTTAGCTATCAACTTTAAGCCAAGAAAGTAGGTGACTCACCTATTAAATTATTAATTCATCCAATAACCTCAATTCTTTACTTAGTTTAGGGTTGATATATCCAACATATATATATCATCGACCCTCTTAAGCACTTAGACTCACATATCGCCCATTAACATGAGATTCAAGCACTTTTAAGAATTTACACTAATTTGACCAAACCATAACATGATTCATTTACATAGCATTAGTACATGTAAAAATGTGGGGTGTTAGATATTACTTGGAATCCCGATGAAATTCCCTCATCGGTGAAGAGGTGGTCTACTTGCCAAAGGTAAACCATACTTCACTTTATGGGACAACTCCCATTTCGCATGAAGCAACCTTTCTAATGGGACTACTCCTTTTTCGGATAAGATTTTCACATAGAGCATATCAAGTCATATCATGTCTTCTCCTTAAGGAAACAACTACCATTTTGGAGGCATCTTTCCTTACGAGACAGCTCTCATTTTGAAAAGGAAAACTATGTTAGGCTCATAGTTCATGGAAAGAGAGAAAACATTCCATGCATCTGTGCTAAGTCATCATCCCATAAGAATACATATACATACATATATACATTCTTTCAAAGGAGGTAGTAGTCATTTTCCAAATCATTTCAATGCACCCTTATTCTTAAAAGCCAAATACCATTAAAAATAGTCCATGCTTAGGTTCAAATGCAACAATCATAGTTCATAGTCATAATACTCATGTATAGGAATAGCCCATGCATATACATGATGGTGTAAGCACTCAAGATGCTCAAAGAGCCATAATCAATAGACATATATGTGATCACAATATTGTAATAACCAATATCTTATCAAAATGATATCATAGAACATAGTTGGACTTAACCCATAGCATAATTTCCATAATTTCTCATGAACGTGAATGCATATGCTATGGATGATGTAAGAATGGAATGGCTAATTAAGACTTAATCTAAAACCATCAATATAATAAGAAACTTAAGTGAAAACATAGTTAAATTCACATTTGAAATCATAATATAATCACCCATGCTTAGATTCAAACATTTCAAGACCATGCATATTGTAATATTCTTAATAACAATGTACTTAAATATTTCTAAGCCTAATTCATTTTTAAATCCATAGATAAACATAACTCATTCATTATTGGAATTTAAAAAATCAAAATATTTTAAAACTCCAAATTAAAGTAAACAAAATTCATGTAGATTTCTTGAAAGTAGCTTGTGTATCCTTGATTGGAAGTAACCAAGGACCTAAACCTATATACCTTTAACAAGATGATGAAATCCCAAAAGAATTTGAAGAAGAATTATGTTCCCTAGCTCCAAATGTTGAAATTCCCAAGAGTTCTTTTGAGAGTTGTTTTGAAAGAGGTCAAATTATGAGGAGTGAGTTTGAATGTTTAAAATAGGTTTTAGGTCTTTAGATGACCATGAAATAGCATAGGAATCCCCAAAAGACCAATAGAAATAACCATATTTATGAAAATATCATTAATGCATCAGATAAAAATTAACCGAAAGTCACTTGACTTAAGGCCAAACGGCCCATGTGGCACTCCACGGTCCGTGTGGAGTCCTGTCAAACAACACTTAGAAAAGTTTCTCAAAATTTTGATCTTGAACCAACACTTAGAATTTTTCGCACGATCCCACCAAATGGACACCTTTCATGAGCCATGTGAAGCCATACGGTTCGTGTGGTGCACTTGTGTTGGAATTTGGATCAATGTTGAATAGATGATGTGCATCAGATTTCTTGGTGATGTTGCCATGTTAGATCCCCATAGACATGGTTAGCAACATGCTTAGATAATGAGTCGGCAGAATTTTGATCTCACTACAAATCTTTTTTTCCCGCATTTGCAATTGCCATAAATGCAGGTTAAGATTAAAAGAATACAACCATACACTAATAACAAAAAGTTCAAAATCTTTTTAACTTTTATGGTGCAACAATACTGTTAAGAATTGCCATATCAATGCCCATTCTGGTATATGTCAAAGTCGAAGGAAATATGGCTAATGTTTGCAAAGAAGATTTTGGAAATAGGAACAATATGTGGCAGCAGAAAAGATGATTCTTACAGTTTCTGAGAGTAACATAGCCGCTGAAAAGCCACTGACATCCCTGTTATCTACAAGACTTTTAAAACCATGTGGTGTAGTGGTTGTTGATAATTCGATATAACAAGAATCCAACAGCTCAGGGCCACTAGAAACTCCTCCTTGCAAATATTTGCTACTTCGGCCACTTTGGGGGTTCTCCTTTAGTCTACGTTCATTTTCCTCAGATTCCTATGTTCTCTTTAGTTCAATATGATCTTCAACCTCAGCTAAAGTCCGGCAACCAGCAGCTTGGGCATCCTGTGTACAGGACTGAATATTTCAATGACAATACTTACTTGAAAACATAATAGACAAGAGACTGCAGAGTTTAAATTTGACACATATGTCAGAGTTATGTGCTTGACCCAATCTATGGGTCTTTTACAAAATTTTATTTGTTTTATATGAATTTATCCCATGCAAGAACCAGAACCTACAACACCCATTAGGTGATCAGTATTCAAGTACCAGCATACATAAAATGCACCAGATGTTTTCTTCCACCTGCCAATACATCCATTGCCAATGTCACCAATATTTTGGAGGAGCAAGTTGGTACTTGATGAATAAAGTTGAGGTGTGTTAAAGTTGGTATGAACTACACCATCATATAAACAAAAGAAAATGGACCACTACCTATGGTTAAGGAAATTAGATAGCATGCTAATTTTAAGTGACAAAATAGGTGAAAATACATTATAAATCTTTTATATGAAATGCTTACCATGTACAGAAACCTCTAGATTTTTTGTTCTAGTATTAAAATTTTAAAAAATATAAAGTTTAAGATTTTTCCTGTCATTGAGTTTGTGGTTAACACATTCTCAGTATATGATCATTGAAACATAAAGTTTAATGTATAACAAAACTTGAGTGCAAGCAGATAATGTTCCAATATTTGTACAAGGAATATAATCATGCAGAAATGATTCCAAAGAGTCTAGAAAAGCCGATTTTCATTTAGGAGATACTCTACTAGCAAGATTTTGCATTTAACCTTAGGATGTCATATTCATTTGACCATACAGTGCTCCTTAATTATGCTACCAAGAAAATCTTCATGCTCCCCTTTTGAAGTAAAACACATGACCACCCTGTACCTATGGCATAGGTCCTTCTCCTCCGGGGTGAGGTGTTTCTCAAAAGTATCAGGATGAAGTAGATTTCTTTCCAAAAAAAATTCCTTGCTACATTTCCTCACATCAAGCCTACAGAATAGATTGAAGATTTGCAAAAAGCCATAAACACATGGGACATCAGCATGGTATTGAACTACCTTCAATAAGAAGTCAACTGAAAATGGATATATGTGAAACAACCCAAAAAGTGCCTCGCAAGTGTCTGAAATCATAATTTTCATATATCTAAAAATTCATGTGCGATATCAAAAATCTGACTTTATATTCTTGTTCAGGGGGTCAAATTGAGTGGGAAATGATTCTAACCCCGATTTTAGAGCAATCGTATCAAAAGTACAAATACCGAAAATGCAATGTCCAAAGATCTTTTTGCACCCCCAACACGACGCACCAAGGGTGCATACTTGTGGTTTTTTTTGTCCAGTTTTGACTTCAGTGCAAGACTTTTAAGTCTTGGGCCTGAGTGTTACCAAATGTGAAAATACCTATACTTAGCCATTTTCACCCTTATAGCATTCTAAACATTCCCCTATACTCATTCAAACACTTAACCAAATATTTCACTCCTAAACTCAAGACTCAAAATACTTTCTGGATATTAAGGATTGCAATCAAGTTTCAAGTCTCCATGTCCAATCTTCATCAAGTTAATCTCCAAAGCTAAGTTATGTGGGTTTCTTTCATGGGTTCCTTTCATTCATGATGCCCAAGTTTTCTTTTCCTCAAATTGCATGATTTAAAGTTAATTTACTCGAGTCTTACATATTATGAAGATCGCTGCACACTATAATGGGATTTAGGAAATTATGACTGTTTTACCATGTTTTGGGCTATGAATCTAAAATCTATTGTAAGATTTGATGAGGGGTTGTGATGTATATTACTTGAGGGTGTTACTAAGTATCTATAGAAGGTTTTACATTGAATTTTCTAGCATGATTTCACTCTTGAATGACATGGTTTTACACTAGCACTACACACCCTCTTAGTGTTTGATAAAATATCCGGTTATGGCTTATTGAGGAGTTGAGGGCCCAATGATTGCCTTATGAGTTAAATGACTATATGATGATGAAATGATAATAGAATGATGATGAAATGTATGTATGTATATGATGATTATATGAGGATAGTGATGATAGAATGAGGATAGAATGATGATAGAATTATGCTGAAATGAAAATAGAATGATGAAATGTTTGTATGTATATTAAGAATATATGACGATGGGAGGGGTGAATGTAAAAATAATATTATTTTATATAGTGTTGGCTTGTGAACATACCTTATTCGGGGGTCGTGCGCCAGGTAACCGTGTCAAGGGGTTCATACATTAATAACCTATTGAGGGGTTTGTACTCTGGTCACAATAGGTGGGAGGGTGTGACTATCCATCAACCTTGTTGGGGGTCTGTACTCATCAACCTATCAGAGGTTTGTACTCCGATCACCACGGGTGGTAGGGTGCGACTATCCATCAACCATGTTGGGTTTTTGTACCTATCAACCTTGTTGGGGGGTTTGTACTCCATCAACCATGTTAAGTGTATGTACCCATCAACCCATTGGGGGGTTTGTACCTCAAAATCCTCATGAAGTGTTTCGTACCTCATGCGCCTCTCCAAGCGAGTGATAGGTCTTGGATTGCACTAAGAAATGGTCACTCCCTTCACATAGGTTATGTTCTATGAAAGTATGATTTAATTCAAGTATCTTCTATTCATGTCATATTGCCATATGCTCATCTATTGTCTAATTAAGCATTTCGATTATGATGCCTATCTATTGTTGCATTTCATCCTACATATATAGTACATTCAAACATACTAATGCATACTCTATGTCTACATGATATCACCATGTAGGAATAGGATCCCACTTGAGCATCCTCCTTCACAGGGCTAGTACAACTTTGTTTAAGCTTGTTGGTGATTCCTTCATTCTAGGGACGTTACTTATGATCTCTTGCTATGTATTAAGACTTCCTCTCTTTGACTTACGTATTGACTATGAGGGTGAGCCCGGTTTCTTTGTCTTGTATCCCGCTCTTATCTTATATATAAGAGGTATTGTTGGATATGTTATCCATTTATAATATGAGCTTTGACTCCTTTTGACTCTTGATGTTGATGTTATGAAGTTTTCCCTCAGTCTCGTTTACCTCGATTTACTACTTCTTATTATGTTTTATTGCTTTCGCGACCAATGACGTGTAATGACATTCTAAGAGGCTTGCATGGGATCCCTTTGGGTTTCCCATGCATCGTGTCATGACTAGGCCCTAGGCTTGGGTCGTGACAATATGCAGAAGAAAAATGCATTGAATGGCATCTCTGATGCAGGCAGAAGCTGACAAATGCATCATAAAAAGAACAGTCAAGTTTTTATAAAATTGCTAGGTGGCCCAAGGTAGGATAAAGTCTATTATGCATCAACAAGATCCTCAAGAAAACTAAAAATAGGTGGTTCTATCAGCATACATCATTTGAATGTTGCGTTCAATAAAACCACCTAAAAGTCAATACGTCAATTAACAATTTCACATGTGGCAAAAATATTTGCACTTGTCGAACCATATCTAAGTTTTGTAATCCTTCTTGCAATTGGAAGAGGGGAAAAAAGTAAAAGAGTAACTGACAGAGTGTGGGACCAAAGCACAAGCCAAATCATCCTATCCGACAAAGAAAGAAAGCATAGCTTGACTGTGATGTATTGAATCAACAAAGTGTATGAAGCAAAAATACTGAGGCAAAACAATCCCAAAAAAGAGTTTAAGCTTATGAGATAAAAAAATGAAAATATGATAAAGAAAAGCTCTTCAATCACCTTAATCCTTGGCCATGACAAGGAGTTCCTCTTTGATCTTTCCCATAACGTGAGACATGTCTTAAAAAATTATAGCATGCAGCTTCAGCTTTCATAATGAAGCATTTGATTTTTAATGCTACTTTGCTAAACAGATTACTTACCGGAAGTGGAAAACAAGGAGAACTAATATACATGGAATTATAGTGGTCAATACACTGCGAGTTACTCTTTGTTCCAATATGTTTTGCAACTTCAGCCCAGTTTGCCACTCCGTACATTTTAAGACCCTATATCAAGAAAAATGAGTACATGTGATAAACTAAAATAAAGAGAACTTCAATCGTCCCAGAATTATAAATAAGATCTAGGTCACTAGGATATATGTGGAAACTCTCGTGAGAGGATGCAACTTTTGTACATTATAGGTTTACGTACCACTTACCAGCATATGAAGAATTTATCACGTGGCCTATTAATCATATTTAAGTAATTAATTCAAAATAGTTAATGTTGAAGGATTTTGCTCTGAAAGTTGTTAAGTTGATTCTAGCTTAAATTTTTGGCGTGAGTACCTTGCAAGTAATTTAAACTACTATATTAGGAGATATTTATATATTGCCCAAACTATTGCAGCATGCTGAAATGTATTACCGATATTAAAATGCAAGGACATAAACTTTACTAGTTTTCATTTCATACAATCATCTTAACAGGACTGGTACTTTGATATGGAAAAGTTCGCCGACTCAAATTTAACTAAATAAGCCAAAACTAAAAGTTACAACCCATGGTTCCATAATTTACGCTAGCCTTTCAAATTTATACATACATATGCAACAGGAGAATCATGTACATGTCTCAAAACTACTACAATATATATATGTCTAGACGCAAATGTTATCTTCTGAACAGCTCCAAAAATTTATCTTCAAATCCCATCCTCAAGCATCATCTTGCATACTCCCTACGATAGAAACAACTATCGCTAAGCATGAAGCTTAGTGGTATAAAAGCTAAAAGCTGAGAACCTTAAATCTCTCAATTTACCCTTCTTCAATTAAAGAGAAACACAATTGGAATGTACTAAATAGAGCAAGTGAACAAATACACTAATAGTATCTAGTAGGATTTTTAAAGATCTAAGTATCAAGGGTTCTTGGAACAATTTTAACACGACATTCAAATGACAAGTTTCGCCCAATATGTAAGTCATATCGTCACAACAACCATAATCAAGTATCAAGAAGGACCGAATCCCTGTATTAAGAAGGGTGAAAACTCAATTATGAGGAGAACCAAGAACCATATTAATTGACTTTCTAGTTTGTATAGAAAATGGACTGTATCCACGCTCAGGACGAGCAAAAAATTCACAATCAAGATGATAGTTGATCTGAACACGAGGCATGACAATGGCGACAAAGTCGTAGCCACAAGAAGGACAAAGTCCACATGGATGTCAAGTGATCAGACAATTCGTACAAATGGGCAAAATGAGTTCCTTGCGAGTCCCAATATATATCATTCCAACTAAATAAAATGACAAGCACATAGCAGAGATACCAAGATACTATTCAAATGTGCCAGCAAGTAATAAAAGTACAAGAACAAGTCTTTACATGAACCTGAACCCTTTAACATGCAACAGAACCTACTGATTTCGTGTCGTGGATCAATACAGATCCCGTTTCTTCAATCAATTTCCTTCTCATTCATGTGATCATATTAATACTATTTTACATATTCATTTAACAATCAATACTTTTAACAGGTAGCAACTAACAAGATAAATGCCAAAATGGTGTCCTATTTTTGCAGATCACGCTTTTCTCACCAGTTTTACTGCCTTGCAACACAACTAGATTTTGGATTGGTAAATGGAGAAACTAGGCTTTCCTTTCTCATAAAAACTATAGGTATATGAATATAGGTTGCAAGCAATCAAGAATAACTTCAGAAGACTCTATGTACAAATATTTATGCTCTAAACTATAACAGCACACCCCCAGGGATTTTTATGTCAAAACTCTGGATAGAACTTGTCCCAAATTATGTACACCGTTATGAATCCATAACTAAAAAATTAGGTCAAACATAAACATAAGAGTTGTAGATACATGTCATGGGGTGGTAAAGAACTGAGACGTGTCACCAATAACAGCTCACACACCAAGATATGATTAAAATACTAACAACAGTACATAGAAGGCTTCTCAGACAAAAAATTAGCCTGAACTTTCATTGTGTTTCACGCCTTGTTTTGACACCATAAAGGCAGATTCAGATTTTTCCATCAACACAAAGATTGTATGCATATGAATTAGATTTTAAAAATATATGTAAACAGTAAAAACAAAGCTTTGTATGAAGAGATATACCCCAATTACTAAACAATGCAAACTTTCAAGATAAAATTTATCTACTTACCAGAGGATGGGGCTTCTTGATTTTTGCCCAAGGGAAGTAACTTTCTTGTACATGATTTTGACCAAATATAAAAATATGAGGGTGTCTATAAGGTGAGTATAAGTCCTGAAACTGACCTAATTTTGGGCAATACACACACACACACATACATATATTATGTAAAAGCAACTTAAAGAGGACTTCCCAAAAATGGCTGCACATGACTCCTTTTTCATTCCTTATTTGTTTTGTTCCCAGATAATACCTATTATTAAGGATTGTTAACATGTATAATTGCATGCAAAGAATAAAATTCAGTAAGACAAACCCCTCCCTAAATCTCTCTTTTCATGATTCACAAAGCTCCGTTCCTCTCGCTACATAAATTTCAAGTCAAAGAGTTGTGAAGTAGGGATTGGCTTCATCTTGAGGGAATAACCTTTTTAAAAGTGACTACATTATTTAGTAATAAGAGCATTACAACTCTCTCCCCTTAAAAAATTTCATCACGAAATAAATGCGGATATTGGGTCCTCATGTCTTCTTTCGTCTCCCAGGTGGCTTCTTCTCCTGAGTGGTTCTTCCAAAGTACCTTTACTAAGAGAAATTTATTGTTTCTAAGTTCTTTTATTTCCCGATTGTAGATGTGGATAGATTCCTTATCATACGACAAGTTTTGATTAACCCCAATAGATTCAACTGGTACGACATGAGAGGGGTCGGAACAATATCTTCTGAGCATTGATACGTGGAAGACATTGTGGATCTTGTCAAATTTAGGTGGTAATGCCAATTTATATGCAATTGGTCCCACTCTTTCAAGTATTTCATAGGGTCTGATAAATCGGGGACTAAGTTTTCCCTTTTGGCCAAATCTCATAATCTTATTCCATGGAGATGCTTTTAAGAGTACCTTATCCCCAACTTGATACTCGGTATCACTCCTTTTAGACGATCCTTGATCACCTTTACCTTGTCATCTATTTGCTGCACAATTTGCGGACAAGTAAGTTTTCTTTCACTAACTTTATTCTAACAAAGAGGAGTCCGACATTTTCTTCCATATAAGGCTTCATAAGGAGGCATTCCAATACTCAATTGCTAGCTATTATTGTAAGCAAATTCTACTGAAGCAAAATGTTTTTCCTAACTATCCTCAAACTTCATGATGCATGCACGAAGTAGATCGTCAAGAATTTGTATCACTCTTTCTGATTGGTCGTCTGTCTGAGGATGAAATGAGGTACTAAAATTTAACTTGGTACCCAAGGCCTTTTGCAAGCTAGACCAAAATCTAGATGTAAACCTAGGTCTCTGTCAAAGACAATAGACATAGGTATTCTGTGCAGCCTTACAATCTCATTAATGTATAGTTCTGCTAACCTTTCAAGTGAATAATCTATCCCGATTTCTAAGAAATGAGAACTTTTCATTAATCTATCCACTATCACCCATATTGCATCATGGTTCTTTTGAGTGCATGGAAGTCCAGAAACAAAGCTCATTGTTATTCTCTCTCATTTCTGTTCTTTCATTAGCAAGGATTGGAGGAGCCCAACTGGAACTTGATGTTCTACTTTTACTAGTTGACAAACCAAACATTTTGAAATATACTCTGCAATGTTTTTCTTCATACCATTCCTCCTGTAATGTTCTTTAAGGGTTCGGTACATTTTTGTACCTCCAAGGTGCATGGCATATGATAAAGTATGTGCTTCACTCAAGATTTCACTTTTTAGTCTTTCATCATTAGAGAAACACAACCTATCTTGATAAGATAAGATTACATCTTCTGTTAATGAAAAATCATGTTTTTCTCCATCTTGAACCTTTTCAGCTTCGTGAGTTTCTAATCCAACTTTTGTGCTTCTCTAACTTGCTCATACAATACGGGTTTAACTTGAAGTTGGAAAATAATCAAGCCACATGAATGAATTGTTGCTCTTAACTCAACAAATAAAGGTAGTGGACTCAAGGAAAGGCTTGCAAAGAACTTGCAACATAAGGCATCTGCAACAACATTAGCTTTTGCTAGATGATAATCAATTGTGCAATCATAATCTTTAATGAGTTAAAGCCATCGATGTTTCCTTATGTTCTACTCCTTATGTGTACCCAAGTATTTTAGGCTTTTGTGGTCAGTGAATATGTAACATTTTTCTCCATATAAATAATGTCTCCATATCTTTAAGGCAAATACTATAGCACCAAGTTCCAAATCATGAGTGGGATAATTCAATTCATGTGATTTAAATTTTTGAGAGGCATATGAGATAACTTTCCCTTCTTGCATCAGAACAAATCGTAGACCATGATGAGATGCATCACTATATATCACATACTTCTTCCCCTCTATTGAACGAGTAATTACCGAAGCTTGCGTTAATAAGGATTTAAGAGTTTCAAAGCTCCCTTGGCATTTGTCACTCCAGATTAACTTTTCCTCTTCCTCTAAGAGATTTGCCAAAGGGGAAGTTATAATGGAGAAGCCTTTCACGAAACTCCTATAGTACCCCACTAAGCCTATGAAGCTTCTTACTTCGGTTGGACTTTTTCGACACTTCCGTTCAACAATTGCTTAGATTTTACTAGTATCCATTTTTATATCTTAAGCTGACACGACGTGTCCAAAAAAGGTCACTTCACTTAGCCAAAATTCACACTTGGAAAGTTTTGCATAAAGTCTTTCTCCTTCTAAATTTGCAACACAATTCGTAGATGTTTATCATGATTTTCACTACCCTTGGAATACATGAAAATATCATCAATAAAAACTACCACAAATTGGTCTCAGTATGGCTTGAATATTTGATTCATTAGATCTATGAATATTGCCGGAGCATTAGTCAATATGAATGGCATAACCAAAAATTCATAATGACCATATAGACTTCTAAAAGCAGTTTCAGGAATATCTTTCTTTGTAACAAGTAGTTGATGATACCCAGACCTCGAATCAATCTTTGAGAATAGATTAGCACCCTTTAACTGATCAAATAAATCATCAATCCTTGGCAGTGGATATCTATTCTTGACTGTTATTTTGTTGAGTTGTCTATAGTCAATATATAATCTAAGAGTTCCATCCTTCTTCTTTACAAATAAAATAGGTGCTCCCTAAGGAGAGACACTGGGATGGATAAAACACTTCTCAAGACGTTCTTGAAACTGAGTTTTCAACTCTTTTAGTTCTGCTGGGGCTATTTTATAAGGAGTAATGAAAATAGGAGTTGATGGGGCAATAAGATCGAATAGAAAATCAACTTCCCTTTCCGGGGGTCACCCAGGAAGATTTTTTGGGAAGACTTTTGGAAAGTCGCACAGAGTAGGTATATCTTTAATACAAGGGCTCTTTAAGCATGTATCAACTATGTGGGCAAGATATGCATCACAACCTTGCCGAATCATCTTTCTTGCCAAGGCTGAAGAAATAATACTAGATATCAATTATCTTTCTCCTTGTACAATAATATGAAAAAATGCAGGGTCCTCAAAATTCACATGCTTTGATCTACAATCCACTACTTCTTGATATTTATAAAGCTAATCCATCCTAATAATAATATCAAAATCTTTGAAATCAAATCCGCGAGGCAAACTAGGTCTTCGACCATCAAAAGACAAGCTCGGCAAAATCGATTACAAATAACTCGGTAGCCCAAGGGACTTTCAACTAGCACATTATAACAAGCCTCACAGATTTCACATTTTCAAGAAGAATGAATGATGAACAAATATAAGAATTTGTAGAACCAGGATCAAACAATGTAATCACATATAAGCAAAATAAGTGAAATTTGCCAACAACCACCTCTTGGCTATCTTGATCATCCCTTTTTGTCATAGCATAAGCTCTTACTATAGCCCTTGGCCTACTGGGTTGATTTGCTCTGCTTGCTCCAGCCTCTTGGATATTTTTTGGTCTTGCACCCCTATTGGTTTGAGGAGGATAGTAGTGGGCTTCTGAACCGAGCTTTAAGTGCGCAAGGAAGGAACCTATTTAGGACAGCCCTTCACCTTATGATCAAAGCTACCACAGTTAAAACACACACCAGAATCTCTCGTGCACACACCATAATGGTTCTTCCCACATTGTTCAAATGTAGGAACATGAGTCTTTCCTAGATAATTATTTGGACTGCTACCTATAGAATAATTTGATATGATTTGTTTGGATTGAGGTAACTTATTCATACCACTAGCCTTAGAATCATCAAACCTTCCCCTTTTGTATGGATCTATTTTTGAAGTTTATTTTCATGTCTACTAGCTTCTTCCTTATCAAGTCTTTTCTAGTTAAGAGCAGCGGAAACAAATTTACAGAAGTTCTCATGTTGCAAGATTGTCATATTCTTTCTGATAGAATCATTTAAGCCATCTTCAAATCTCCTGCACTTATCTTTGTCCTCTTTAATAATATCCCCAGCATAACGAGAAAGCATTAAGAACTTTGTTAATACTTCGCAATAGACATGCCCCGCTTCCTCAGACATAAAAACTCCTTTTTCTTAGCATTATAGTAGGCAGGTGGAATGTACTTCATACGAAACTCCTTAACAAAATCATTTCAAGTAAAAACTGGAGGTTTTACCTTGGCATTTGGAATGCTCACCCACCAATCATAAGCATCCTTTTGTAATAGTGAAACAACATACTTAAATTTACAACATCTGAACACTCAAATTCTTCAAACACCCTCTCCGTGTGTTCCAACCATTGTTCCCCATCAGTGGGATCAACAACACCTTCAAATTCTACTCCACCCATTTTCCTCATTTTCTCAAAGTTTATCCCATTAGGACCATGCATTGCTTCAACCATATGGTGGAAGAATTTAGCCATCTATTGGAAAGCGAGATTCATAACCTAAGTACTATTGCTCATTTGAGAATGTGGGATCGGACTTACACCTTGGTTTCCCACTTCAGACCCACTAGTATGGGGGACGTATTGATCTGAGAGGTGTTCGCGAACCCCTTCTAATGGACAAGGTTGGGAATAAAAGTTATCAGATCCATCCCTAGATGCTACAATAGGTCTATAGGAGGAAGAGGCTATAATTTACTTCCTTCTAAAGAGAAGATCACATTGCATTAGGGATATCTACATGATGCATATGCACTTTAACGACACGAAAATGTGTTTTAATCATGTAATGAACAAATAACATAGCTTGGACATTCTACAAAATAGACAAGTTTTCAAGTAATTCACATCAGAAGTCCTAGAATCACAAGCCTAGGCTCTGATACCAACACTTCTGGCAACCCTCGTGGGAGGATGCCACCTTTGTACATTCTAGGCTTGCATACAACTTACCAACGTATGAAGAATTTAATACGCGACCTATTAATCATATTTAATAAATCAATTCAATATAGTTAATGGTATACGATTTTGTTCTGAAGGTTCTGCAATTGATTCTAGCTTAAGTTTTTAGCATGAGTACCTTGCAAGTAATTTAAAGTAATATATTGCGAGATATTTATACATTGCCCAAACTGTTGTAGCACGCTAAAAAGTACTACCGATATTAAAATGCATTGACATAAACTTTACTAGTTTTTGTTTCATATAATCACTTAACAAGACTGGTATTTTGATATAGAAAAGTTCGCCGACTCAAATTTAACTAAACAAGATACAACATCAAGTTAAAGCCCATGGTCCATAATTTACACTAGCCTTTCAGATTTATACATACATATGCAATTGGAGAATCATGCACACACTCGAAAACTACTGCAATATATATATGTCTAGATGCAAATGTGATCTTCTGCACAACTCCAAAAATTTATCTTCAATGTTTGTCCTCAAGCATCATCTTTCGTACTCCTTATGAAAAAAACAACTATCGCTAAGCATGAAACAAAATGGTATAAAAGCTAAAAGCTAAGAACCTTAAATCCCTCAATTTACCCTTCTTAAGTTAAAGAAAGCATAATTAAAATATAGTAAATAGAGCAAGTGAACAAATACACCAATAGTGTACAGTAGGATATTTAATGATCTAAGTATCAAGGGTTCCTGGAATAATTTTAACACGACATTCAAATGACAAGTTTTGCCCATTATGTAAGTCATGCCGTCAGACCAACCATAATCAAGTATCAAGAAGGGCCAAAACCCTATATCAAGAAGGGTGAAAACCCAATTATCAAGAGAACCAAGAACCATATTAAGAGTGACTTTCTAGTTCGTACATAAAATGGACTGCATCCAAAATTAGGACGAACCGAAAATTCACAATCAAGGTGGAAGCTGATCCAAACAAGATGCATGATAATGGTGACAATGTCACAGCCACAACAAGGACAAAGTCCAAAAGGATGTCAAGTGATCAGGCAATTGGTACAAACGGGTGAATTAAGCGAGTTCGTTGCGAGTCCCAATATATATCAACCCTTCCAGATAAAATGACAATCACATAGCTGAGATAACAAGATAAAATTCAAATGTACCAGAAGGTAACAAAAGTACAAGAACAAGTCTTTACACAAACCTGAACCTTTTAGCATGCAACTGACCCGACCGATTTTGAGTCATAGATCAATATAACATCCATTTCTTCAATCAATTTCCTTAAGAATTTACAAGCATGCGCATGAGCATATTAATACTCATTTACATACTCATTTGATATTCAGCACTTTTAACAGGTAGCAACTAACAAGAGAAATGCCAAAAATGGGTCCTATTTTTGTAGATCACGCTCTTCTCGGCAGTTTTACTACCTTGCAACGCAACAAGATTTTGGACTGGTAAATGGAAAACATGGATTTCTAGTTTACATGAAAACTGTAGATATATGAATATAGGTTATAAATGATCAAGAATAACGTCAAATACTTTTTGTACAAGTATTTATGATCGAAACACTAACATTACACCCCAGAGATTTTTATGACAAAACTCTGGATAGAACTTGTCCTAACATATGTCCAGTGTTATGAATCCATAACTACAAAGTTAGGTCTCAACATAAACATAAGAGTTGCAGATATATGTCTTGGGGTTGTAAAGAACTAAGAAGCATCACCAATCACAGCTCACAAACCAGGATATGATTAAAATACTAACAATAGTACATAGAAGGCTTCTCGAACAGAAAACTGGCCAGAACTTTCAATATGTTTCACACCTTTTTTTGACACCATACAAGTAGATTCAAATTTTTCCATAAACAAAAAGGTTCTAGGTATATGAATCAGCTTTCCAAAACTTATTTACATACTAAAAACAAAGCTATATACGAGGAGATATACCCCAATTACTAAATAATGAAAATTTCCAAGAAAAATTTATCTACTTACTAGAGGATAGGACTTCTTCATTTTTTCCCAAGGGAAGTGTCTTCTTTTTTGTGATTTTGACCAAATAAACAAGTATGAGGGTGTTTATAAGGTGAGTATAAGTATTGAAATTGACCTAACTTTGGGCAATACACACACTCACACACACACATATATATTATTTAAATGCAACTTAAAGAGGGCTGCCCAAGACTCCTTTTTCATTCCTTATTTGTTTTGTTCCCACATAATACTTATTATTAAGGCTTGTTAACATGTATAATTGCATACAAACAATTAAATTTACTAAGACAAACCCCTCCCTAAATCCTTTTTTTTATGATTCACAAAACTAAATTCCTCTCGGGACACAAATTATAAGTCAAAGAGTTGTGAAGTAAGGGTTGACTTCATCATGAGGGAATACCCTTTTTAAAAGTGACTACTTTATTTAATAATAAGGGCATTACAATGTATCTAAGAGAACTTGTAAACAAACTATAGAGTAGAGAATAAGTGATGATTGAAATATTTAAGCACAAGCAAAAAGATGGAAGACTACCTCCAGAAGTAACATTTCCTCATCTGCATTCCAGTCAGCATATATGAGAGGAAATGACAGGTTATCTTGTTCATAGAAGAAAACCCCGAAGACATATCCCGGATATACATATCCATAGAAAGTGAAGAGGTTATAAACATGGTGAGAATATAACTAAGCAAAGTAAACTACACAAAAGAGGCTATAAACAGGGTTAGAAAAAATTTTCGTTAGATCATCGATGAGCTATGATGGGAAGTGAATAATTTCATTTTAAATGATCTTTAATCATGTTATGTATTCAGAAGCTACAACAATTCCATAATATTTTCCCAATGTCTTGCATAAATAAATTAGGATACACAACATGATGGTAAATGCTGCAATTTAAGACTGCTTCAAGAATTTTCACTGGCTTGCATTATTTCTATTCAGTTAAATTTAGATACAAATAACATAATTCAAGAGAAGTATGTAGTCAAAAACTGAATTAGATGGAGTTACTAACCATAACCTTATATAGACAATTGCTTTTATGAGGGTACAAATCTACTCTGATAGAAAAGCATTCCACACAAAGATCAAAGTTGGAGCACACAACACATTTCATTCGAATCCTTCCAGATATGTCTTTATTGCAATAATTGCAATGGTACAACACCTTTCACCTTTCATAAACAGAAACAAGGCAAATAATAAGGTTTAATTGAAAATTGGAAAATTTTTTTGATTAGCATCTGAGTAGAACACCAGGCATAACAAACAAGATTCAAGAAGTTGTAGTAGTTACAATACATATTCATGTCGTTGGAGCACACATACAGTTAGATTCATAAATAAATTTTTTCTGTGACAAATAAAAAACTATGATAAACATGGTTAGAAGCTATGACAAATAAAAAATTATGTACTTTCTCTTGGTGTGAAATCTGACTATGTACCAATGTATGAGACAATTTTAAGTAGTCCTTTTTATTTATGATAAATAGTAAAAATTAAAATCGTTTAGTGTTTATCGGATAGACATGCATGTATGTTGAATCTTGAGCTTCCTTGAGAGAAGAATAAACCAAAAAATTTATTTGGAACAGAAAAGGGGTTTCCATGAATGTTTTTTGTAGCATACAGAATGTCATGAAAATATTCGTCTTCAACCAAAGCAAGAGTAATAATTCAAATGTATCCATATTTACGGGACAAATAAAAGTTTGTCTAAACTAAGAGGAGAGCCCAAGGGAAAATAGAATTGTAGGGATCCTGCTTCTTGTAAATGCTTTCATTCCCAAAGGGTGCTAAATACCCCATGTACAAACTAAAGGACCGTATCAGCAGCTGTAGTATCAAAATTATCCACATTGGGTGCTTCCTTTTTTCTCTTACACCTATCTAAGAATTAAAAGGACAAGAAAAATACAAGTTACTAGATTAAGCCAATAAATAATTAAATTAGATATAGTTTACATGAATATGTGATAAGTATAGACACATATCCATACAAGACTTCACTTTTTTTATAACTTGGTGTCTCTCGGCAACTTGTCCGCATCTCGACTAATTTCATGGGGTACGATACCTCCCACTAGTATAAGTCCTAGGTAACTCAATCCATCAATGCTTGGGCAAGTGAAAATAAAGGACTGAGTATTTGTTTTACTCCATAAGAATTTCTCCCATGTTTGAGAAAGATACCTTGCAAAACAAAGATATAGGAAAAGGAGGTTATTGTTCTGAGAAGGATTCAATAGAGAAGTTGTCCAACCATCCTAGAAAGTCAGAGAGAGTAAGGTCTTGGAAAATATGCCTAGGAGAATTCTTTTTTGGTTGCATGGCATAGCAAGATTTAATTTCTTCGTTCATTTTTTCGTTGCGTCAATGTGCATCACTTAGATTGCTTAATATATACTCTTATAATGACATTGCTTTCTCAGGCTATAACTTGACTCTACCAAAAGCAGAACTAGAGTACATTTAAATTTTACCATTAAAATATTTGAAAATATCTAAAAATAATTATGTTTCATCTTAATTCATCCCTTTTTCACATATAGCTTGATCCCAGAACAACGCCCCCTTTTTCTGTTTACAAATCCTGCATCTGCAACTGCTGAACTTATCTATCATATCAACTAAATTAAGGAACCCCATCATTGCTTTCAACTCTAAATTAAGAATAAGAATTAAAGTATATGTATGTGCAGAACCTAAATAATTCAAACCAACGAAAATATCATTCTCAATACAAAATGTTAATGAAAAAGAGTAAGCATGTTGATAACTGACCTCTGTGTCGGATCATCATCATTGGATTGATGAACAACCCGAGAATGAATTACCATGTTTCAAAAAGTGTCTCACAACTCTTCAAAAACAAAAGTACCACTTCCTGCATTTGAGGAATAAAGTATTCAGCCATTTTATACTATTATAAACATGGTGAAAAATGGTATTTTAAGATGTTATGTATTCAGAAGCTACAACAATTTTCATAATTTTTTCCCAGAGTTTTGCATAAATCAATTAGGATACACAAAATGATGATAAATGCTGCAATTTAAGACTGCTTCAAGCATTTTCACTGGCTTAAATTATTTCTTTCAGTTAAATTTAGGTACATATAACATAATTCAGTGGAAGTACGTTCTAAAACTGAATTAGATGGAGTCACTAACCATAATACTATATAGATAATTGATTTTGTGAGGGTACACTTCTGCACTGATAGAAAAGTATTCCACACAAAGATAAAATTCAGAGCACACAACACATTTCATTCGAATCCTTCCAGATATGTCTCTATTGAAATAATTGCAAAGGTATGACATCTTACCCCTTTCATAAATAAGAACAAGGAAAATTATAAGGCTCAAGCTGGAATAAGAAAATTTTTGGGATTAGCATCTGAGTAGAACACCAGGCATAACAAATAAGGTTCTAGAAGTTGTAGTAGTTACGATGCATGTCTACCTCATAGGAACACACATACAGTTAGACTCATACAATTATTCTTTTCTGTGACACATAAAAAATTTATGATAAACATGGTCAAAAGCTATGACAAATAAAAAATTATGCACTTTCTCTTGGTGTGAATCTGACTTTGTACCAAAATATGAAACAATTTTAAATAATCTTCTTTATTTATGATAAACAGTTAAAATTAAAATCATTTTGCATTTATTGGAGAAACATGCATGTTTGTTGAATCTTGAGCTTATTTGAGAGAAAAATAATCTAAAAAAGTTGTCTGGAACAGAAAAAAGGGGTTTCAATGAACATTTTTTCATCATACAAAATGTCATGAAACTTTTCATCTTCAACCAAAGTAAGAGTGTTTTTTTGAGACTAGAGCACTTAATAATTTAAATGTATCTACATTTACAAATCAAATATATCCATGTTTAATCTAAATGATCATACCAATAGTTGCAGTATCAAAATTCTCCATGTTGGGTGCTACCTTTCTTATCTTAGACTTACCAAAGAATTAAAAGGACAAAAAAAATATAAGTTACCTGATCAGGCCGATAAATAATCAAATTAGATACAGTTCACATGAAGCAATGATGTGTAGGGAACTATGTTTACCTATAAACATATACATACAAGACTTCACCTTTTTATAACCTAGTGTCTCGGCAACTTGCCCGCACCTCGACTAATTCCACGGGATACTATACCTCCAACTAGTACATGTCCTGGGTAATTCTGTCTATCAATGCTTGGACAAATTGAAATGAAGCAATGAGTGTTTTTTACACCATTTTGATTTCCCTTATGTTCGAGAAAGACGCCTTGGAAACACAAAGATAAATAAAGGAGGTCATGGTTCGGACAAGGATTCAGCCGAGAAGTTATTCTACAATCTTACAAAGTTGGAGAGAGAATTATCTTGGGAAATATGCCAGGTAGCATTCTTTTCTTGTTGCATGGCATAACAGATCTCCAATCCTTCTCTTATTGTGTAATCTTACAATATTTACTTTCTTCCTTTTTTTTCGCTGTGTCAATGTGCTTCGCTTAGATTGCTCAATTTATAATCTTACCATACATAATGGCATTGGTCTCCAAGGCTATAACTATACTCTACAAAAAATAGAACTAGAGTAAATTTAAATTTTACCATTCAAATATTTGAAAATACATAAAAATATTTATGCTTCCCCTTAATTCATCCCTTTTACACATATAGCTAGCTCTCGCACCAACACCTCCCTTTTTCTCTTTACTCAGTATCCGCAACTGCTCAACTTAAATAGTCATACTGTCATGCCATGGGAGTGTACCCTTGGTGTGGTTGACACCTGAAGAACCATTGTTGGCTCCTCAAGAGAACCACTTGGCCTCATCGTCACATCAACTCATTAATAGAAGAAATTACTCAAATGGAAAGGTATCATATGGATAAAATATAACTTAACTAACTCATAGTTTCTAATAAATGCATTTGGAATACAAAATACTAAACAAATCCTGTACTTAGTGTCTATGAAGCCTCTACTCAACAATCTATATGGTTGATATGCTATCAAAATATAACATATTTGATGCCTAAAACATGGGATAATTTGTATTCTCAATGCGATTTTTTATGATTTTTATATGTATTTCTATTTGTCTTTACAGAAAATATAGGTTGGCCTGATTTTGGGAAAAGTTGCAGATTTCTCTTATTTTCAAGATCTATTTACTACACTACGAGTCGTAGCTCAAGCTAAGAGTCATACAGGATGATTCTAGCATTTAACAGTGTTCAAAAAAGATTTAAAACTTTGAAGTTCAGCCATACGAGCTAAAGGTACGAGTCGTAGTCCTTTCTACGACTCATAAAGGGAGACCTCATAACAATTAACAGCATTGACTAAAATTGGACAAAGAAGTACAAGAGTGGACTATGAGAAGGCACTATGAGTCGTAGACAAGACTACGATTCGTAGAAGTGAATCAAAGCAGTGATGTTCAAAATTCCAAGTGTTTACCACGAAAGCCTTAGGAGTCGTCACTATGAGCTGTAGCAGACACCGACCAGATTTTCTAATTATTTAAAGGACTTTTTTGTAAATATTACAAAAGTATATTTTAGGGTTTTAGGAGCAACCTGTCATTATTCTTCATATTATTCAATATTGTGGAGAGATTGTAGAGATAGAATAGACAGTAGATTTTAGAGTTTTACTTTGAGACCCAACTTTTAAGATTTAGATTCACTTGTGGATTAATCTTATCAATCAAGCTTGTGATTCTAATTGCAAAGAAGGATTTCATTGTTCTTCAATTTTCTTTGGTAAGAAATCTTTCATGTCTTCTTATTTCATTGTTGATTTGTGTGCCCAAGCCATGAGTGGCTAAACCAACAACTTGGGGTTGTGGGAACCATGAGTAGCTAACTTAGAAACCCAAATTTTTTTCATTTGTTGAGTTGGGTATTTGCATGTGTTATCCATTTTTTCCTTCATTTTTCTTTTTGTTTAATAGTGGCAACATTAAACCCCGCCTAGTTTCATGATCCCGATCAATATAGTGATGAATAGAAAAAGAAAATGGGTGACAAAATTTGATTGATGTATTCTCATCTACTCAACAAAACCTGACTAAAGAGAGGTGGTTAACTGGGACAATAGGTAATAGTTATTTTGCCACACTTTGATAGTCCGCCAAGCGTCATACTGAGATTTGACCTTCTCCTTTGCCCAAGTGTAAGAAGAACCAAAGTTACCATCTTCCATGCAATGTCCTAATTTAAGTTGGTTTATCTAGGGTATTTAAGTTAGTTAATCATAGGGAACACAATTTTTCCCAAGTTGCTCTCAAAATTGATTGTCTCTACGTTTTATTAGTATAGTTTTATATACTACCAATCATTCCAAACCCCCCCCCCCCACTAGAAAGTGGAGTTATTTGATGCTTGAATTAGTTGTTGGCGACTCAAAGTTACAATGCCCCGTATTCCCTTGGGATTCGATCATAACCTATGGTTAGGTTTTATATTTGACAACGATCGCTTTTTCCTCAAAGAAAGAGGTAGTGTTTGAGCGTGTTCAAAATTAATGGCGTCGTTGCCAGGGAATAGTCACGACCCAAGCCTAGGGCCTAGACGTGACAAGGTGAATGGGAACTCAAAGTGACTCAAACGACCCTCTTAGCATATCAATCACATATCCTTGGTTGCAAAAGCATAGTAAATAACAACAAGAGATATATAAAAAGGGAAGTGGGACTAAGGGAAACGTTGAATATACATAAAGCATAACAGTCAAGCTCATAGCACAATAATATCATAATATCCAAAATTTACCTCTTACTAAAAATGGGGCAGGGGCCAAGACACTTTCTGTGCTCACCGACATAATGACAAATGTTCAACACAAGCAAGTTTTTAAAATCGCAAGAAAAGTAGATAGTGTCCTCGAACTTGAGGACTCACCAAAGCTTATCTTTGTAGAACCATACCAGCCACATGAAGGATGATCAAGTGGAGCTCCGATCCCTACATGGTGATATCATGTAGGCATAAATTATGCATTGGTACATTTTGAATGTACTACGTATTTATGCAACAAACATAAGCCAATATAATCAAAATACATAATAATAGACAATAGATAAGTGAGATTTCAATATACATGCATGGTTAATGTAAAACATGCTTGAAAATCATTCAACTTGCATAGAACATAATATATATGCGTGAAGTGACCTCAATCGACAAAGAATAAGGCCAAGAGAGCAACAACTAGAAATCTTGATGATTACCCCTCATTGGTAAAGAGATGGTCTACTTGTAGGAGCCTGTCCTATTTCGTAGAAGTATTCCCCCTTATAGGAACCTGTCTCATTTTGAGGTGGATTTCATGATAAAGTGCACTAAATAGATTCGCTAGTATAGCAAGGTAAAGCATAATCCTATGTTGGCACATAGTTTGAGGAAAGGAGTATGGACCCTTGAAGATAGTCCACACCAACACCCAATCCATCTATGCTAAGTCTAATCCCACGAGATACTTGAAATAATAATAACTTGTATAACTTGTAAGAAACATGGAATCATGACATGAGTAGCTTTTAAAAATACTTGACTTCTAATGGTGAGCCTAACTTGAAACATGAGAGTAGATCATAATCATACATAAACCTTTGCTTTAACATGAATGGGTCACAACGGGTAAAAAGCTTGAAATAGGGCTTAACTTGATACTTGCAACATAATAGATACTTTTCATGAATTCAATACATACTCGAAAGATCTTAATAATCATATAGTCACTTTACTTGAAAATCATGAAATAGATCATCAATAACTTGAGAATTGTTAACTTGACATTTTACCAAACACTTTGTAGGTTCATGATATTAGTTCAAAATCATACAATTCGAGACTGAACTAAGATTAGAAAACTTAATGCAAATCAACCCACAAACATGTTGTAAAACCACCATGTGGGGTACCTTGAAATCCATCATCAAATCTCATAATAGATCATAGTTTCCTAGCTCAAAACATGTATAGTCTCAATAGATATATTCAAATCATGGTCATGCATAATCAATCAACATTTCGTAAAACGCAAACATAATTCATGCTCATAATTCATAATAAAAGATACATATAGGTGATATAACGTGAAAACATGCATCTTTCATGAAAAGGAAAATTGGGCTCCAAGGGTGAAAGGACACAATGGGCGAAACCCACAAACCTCAATCTTTGGTTTTCTTGAGATGAGCATGAAGAGAACTTAGAGCTTGAAGAGAGTCATTAAGTTCCAAAGTTAAGCTTGAAATCTTTGAAATTTGAATGAGATATTTGGTTAAGTCTTGGAGAGGGTTTTTTTTTTTAGGGTTTTGAATGATATAGGGTTGAAAAATGGCTAAGTGTGGGTATTTTTAAGCATAAGTGGGCATGGAGCTATGACCCCAATGCCATATGTGGAATGAAAATAGGCTGGGTTTCAGGATGTACATCAATTCTAAAGTCAATCTCCCTATCAAGAGAGACTCCGAGTAGATCCTCAGGAAATATATCAGGATACTCGCTCATAATCATGATAGCCTCAAGTGTATGGGGCTCAATATCGTCCGACTTGACTCACACGAGGTGGTAGATACATCCCTTAAAGATATGTCTTTGAACCTTGAGTAAGAAATAAACTTACCCTTTGGCGCCACAGAATCTCCCTTCCACTCTATAACAAGATCATTCAAAAACTATAATTTGACAGTTCGGGTTCTACAACCAATAGAGGCATAGTAGGCATGAAACCAATCCATACCCAGAATTTCATCAAAATCAACCATCTCTAATTTAATCAAATCAGTAAGAGTATCACTATGATAGATGGATAATACATAATCTCTGTACATCGTCTGAGCTCAATTGTACTAACTAACAAGAGTGGAAACAAAAAACATCTCGAATAAGGACTCAAGAAGAATCTTTAATTTACCAGCCACATATGGCATCACAAAAGAACAAGTTGTACCTAGATCAAGTAAAGCATAACAAGGAAAGGTAAAACCCAAAGCATACCTATCACAATATCTGGTGCAATCTCTTGGTCTTGTTTGTTCTCCTTCGCACACAGACTATTTTTCCCACCGCGTACCCTTTGTATAGCACCTCTCTGGTTACCCCTCACTTGTGATGTTGTGGTAGAGCAATGGGACTTATTGCCCCACATCAGATACTCTCTCTTGGAATGGTCTGGCAGGCCACACTTGTAGTACCCATTCCCTCCATCTCTGAGTTCTCCCAGATACATCTTGCCATATTGCCCTCAAGGTGGCTTCCCCTTAGATCCAAGAGTCGCACTGGCTTGAGACTATGCACTCTTTACCCTAAAGGTTGGTTGACCTTTGGACTTATGGTCATTCATGTGGCTCGGGGTTGGTGCACAAGCTGAAGATGGTACATAGCTCGAGGACCTCTTCTTGAAGTAAGACTTATCTCCCTTACTCTACTTATTTTGATTGGGCTCAGGCCCTACTGACTTGGTCTTCTTACTCATATGCTGATCTCTATCCTTTTTCTTATCCTTCTGAGTTTGCCGAGCATAAACAATCATTCTGGAGATATCCATACCTAGGATCAGCAATGCCGCCTTACACTCCATCTTCACATGTCTACCCAACCCAGATACAAATTTCCTTATCCTCGCTCTTATATCTTGGACCATCTCTAGGGCATTCCTGGATAACTGGACGAATTTCAGGTTGTACTCTTTAACAGTCATCCCCTCTTGATACAGATTCATGAACTACTCAACCTTTGACTCTCTTAACTCAAGATAAAAGGACTAATCGAGAAAGGTACTCTCGAACTCATCCCAACCAGTGAGCTTAGTATCCTCACCCAACTCTCTTCCCACTGATTGTACCAAATATTTGCCACATTTTTAAGCTGATAGGCAGCAAGCTCCACTCCCCCAGTCTTAGTTGCATGCATAGTTTATACCAACTTCCACATCTCGTCAATGAAGTTTTTAGGATCCTCTTCAACCTTTGACCCAATGAAAACTAGTGGGTTCATTCTCAAGAAGTCTCTCAGTCTAGTGGCAGTCATTGGCTCTAGATAGCTAGGAGTCTGGGAGCCCTGGTTCCCCCATTGGGAACCTACCAATTGTGTGAGCATGGTGATATCTCACTTGAAATCAGCCTCTGTACTAGTAGCATGCGGAGTAGTAGGTGTCACAGGAACACCTGCGGTTCTACCCGATCGACCTCGGCACCTCGTCTCTATCTATGGAGGCATCTCTGAAGTAGCATTCTTAGTGTTGCTGGCTGAAGCATTTCTTTGGGGAATGATATGTTTAGGAGGAATGATCTCAAAGTGCATAACACATGAGTTAAAAGAGAACTTCGTAGATTTTAACTCTATTGCACGAACTCAGAACACAAGAATGTGTAACAATCCCTAATGTCCTATAGCCTCCGACTTATAAAGTGTGGTGCATAACATACCCATAAATAAGACTCTACTAATCACGGCTTTATAGATCCCCCTAGGACTCTTGAACTCTATGCTTTGATACAACGTTTGTGATGCCCTTGAGAGGGTACCTTTGGCGTAGCCAAAACTTGAAAAACTATTATTGACTCCCTAGAACCACCTGACCTTAATGTCACATCGACTTATCAACGAGAGAAATTACTCACACGAAAAGGCATCATATGGATAAAATATAACCTAACTAACTCATAGTTTCTAATGAATGCAAATGGAATACAAAATACTAAGCAAATCCTTTACTTAGTGACTATGAAGCCTCTACTAAATAATCTAGATGATGATATGACAGGTCATGGACACCCTAAACCAAAGAAAAAAAACACTAGATCAAATCAGAAGAAAAAGGGCTCCTCCGAAAAACAAGTAGGGCTCACCAACTCTGGGGAATGCACTGATCCATACCTCGATGATATGCAGGCTGAAGTACTCTATTACCTATATCTACATTATGAAATGATGCAGGTCCAAATAGACGTTAATACATAGAATATACTTTATGTAAAATAACTCAAGAAAATAAGGCTCAACTTACTCATCTCGACTCAACAACTCATGCTCAACTCAGTACATGCAAGTTTAAAATAAATCATGCTTTTTAAAATATGCTTAGTAAAAGAATCAGTTTAAAATGTCATGCTCAATCCATGTTGTTTGGGAATTTTCTGTTAACCGACATCCAATCCCATCACCTTTAGGTTGGTAATGCAACATGAAGGTGATATCGTTGCAATGCCCATCCTAAACTTTCCATGATAAAGGACGGTCAACTCTCTCATTGATCCATAGTAAATGTCCACTTTTGGGACAAAAGTCGTCAGAACGTGTTTTACGACTATCCTTTGCTAGCAACATAATTCTATCGGTTAGAGTGGTTATTTACTTGCTCCTAGCTTGGTGCTCAATACTCCTTATAATGTCCCCCATGTCACAACCCAAGCCTAGGGCATAGACGTGACTGGTGAATGGGGGACACAAAGGAACCCCAAACAAGCCTCATAGCATATTATCACACATCCTTGGTAGCCGAAGCATGTAAAATGTCAATAAAAGATAATCACAACAATGGGGAAATGGTATTAAGGGTGAACTTTCATATCATAAATATCAAGAAACCCGAGAGTCAAAGCTCATAACATAGATATATATATCGTGTATAATAACATATCTACTTCATAGATAAGAGCGGGGGACCAAGACAAGAAACTGGGCTCACCCTTCGCTTTAGTGTGCTGGGTGGCTACAATAGAGGCAAAGCTGTGAGAGTTATCAGCATGGGTTGGGTTGTTGATTGATTAGATTATTCGGGACGTTGAGGAAAGGATGCGTGCATTTGCCCGAGATTTGGTTGATGATAGAATCTGAATGGTTGATGCACGGGTCAATATGTTCGAGGCTAGAGTAAAGAAGAGGCTTGAGGGTGCTAGGCTTGCCAACACAAGTGTGGTGACTAAGGAGTTGGCTAGGTTTAAGGCCAACTTACTACAGATGTTGGCAGCCCCTATTCCAGCCCTAGAAAGAGCACCGGTAGGAGATGAGGCATTTGATTGGCTCGCCAACTGAATGGACAGTAGAGTGAAGAGGCCTCTAGAGCATGTTGATCCAGAGCCAACTCCGAAGCAGCCAAGACCTGAGGAGGAGGAGTCCATACCTAAGGAGGTGGTGCAGGAGTCACTTTTATTGGCAGTTATTTAGAGAGACCAAGCACAGCACACTCCACCTGGAGAGGGTACTTTTAGCACTATAGCAGAGGAGGAGAGTCAGCCCTAGGACCCACTGATCAGCCTGAGACTGGTGCATGATCCAAGATGTTTGACTTCTTTTTACCCTAGTTTTATCTTGACATTTTAGATACTTTGTTCTCTTTTTAGACAATCTTTTTATTATGTTGATTTTTGGTTGTGTTTTATTGTGTTTATGTTATATGTTATTTTTACTTTAACTTTAGATGTTTATTTTTGGTTTTTAGTGAATGTATGTATATACATCTATGTTATGATTTTTTTCATGTTTTATCTCTACTTTCAGGAAAAAGTATCATCTTTTAGTAGGGTTCTGGAAGTTATGGATTAAGGTGAAGTCTGAGTAGCCTCAAGTCTATAACTTCCCCTATTTTTGATCCCAATGTTTTCTTGTCATATTTCTTTTCCTTGTAGATGTTTAATTTTCTATTGAATAGGCATATTTTAGGAAGTATCGGTAATTTTTAAATGCATATTAATGTTATCTTGTGGCATATATATAGTTCTTAAATTTTCTTTAAACTTTTGATGCAAAATTGGGTACCCTCAAAATTTTTTGAGGTTGTGAGTATTGATGCATTCATACATTTCTGAGTATCTGGCAATTTTTGTTCTGATATTGTGAAGGTAAGCTGAGATTAAAAGCATGACCTGTAATTCTATATTTGATTGTGGATGCAATTGCCATATGTGCTATGAGCTTATTTTGTTGCATTCATGCATTTTTATGGACTCAGAACTTGCCCTCGTTCTCTATGCTTAGTTCAGTGAGTTAGTTTATTTGGAGGTGATCTTAGGCCATTATTCTGATAGGAAGCCCACTTTTGCCTAATTTGCCAACCAAATGAACTAGTGAATCCCTTGCTCTGAATATTTGAGCTTCTCATGTACTCATTCTTTCTTGACACCTTGCTGACTTAACCTTATTTGATGAAATAGATTGATATTTGCCCTAGTCTATCCTTGAACATGTGAACCTTGATTGAGGCTAGAATCCTAAGTTGAGGGTGGCTACGTTGGTGTCCTTGGTTTGAGAGATAGATATTTTGTATTTCACCTTAGGCTAAAACCCTAAGTTGAGGGTTGCCCTTATTGTGATAAAGTAACAAAAATAATGTGGTTAGTTGAACTGAAAAGAAAGAAAATTATTAATCATGAGCTGGGTGAAGAAAAGAAAAGAAACAAAAGTGCCTTGCTCTATGAAGATATGCAAAAATGAGTTTGAAATTGAGGCAAAACTATAAAAAGTGAATGAACAGCCCAGGAAAATGTTAAAATGGTTGAAAAAGGGAGGAATTAGTGAAAGTTGATGGATTGTGAAGGTAAAAGTGTGGTAAGCATGGTTCAAGGATAGCTTTTAGTCACTAAATACCTAAAATGTCATATCAAAGCACCAAGAACCTATGTTACAAGCTCTTAAGTCCTAAAGTGATCCAAATCCACTTTGTCACCAAGCCAGGAAAATGAGAATAGGGGCTACCATATGGTGTTGGTCGTTGTGCATGAATTTCAATTGTGAGAGTGAGAATGTTTCCTTAGTCCCTGATTTCTTCATGTTCTTGAGTGAGTATAAGGGACTTCTTTCTAGTGAGGGTATTTGCACTACTTTAGTAGCATATGACTATGCCAGTGAATGTGCAACTTTAATGCTCCTTAGCTTATCAAAGTTGGATTGCCAGTTACCTCATGATGTTCTTGTTTGCTCAATAACTCTGCAACTCTGTTTTGAAAGTAGTAGTTAGGTACCTGAATCAAATTAGTTGTTGTATATGGCATTGATATAGTTGCTATGTATTTGTCTGCATAGATTGAGTCATCACTTAAGGACGAGCAACAATTCTAAATTAAGGGTATTGATGTGTTGTCAAATTGCAGCATATTTGATACCTAAAACACAGGATTTTGTGAGTCCTTAAAGCAACTTTATAGTATTTTGATGTGTTTTGTGGTTAATCTTTCAAAAAAGTTTGGTTGGCATGATTTTGAAGAAAAGTTGCAGATTTTGCTGAAGCATAGGCCAGATAAGCTCTTCTACGAGTCGTAGGGTGGTGTTGTAGCAGGAATCAAGGACAAAAATAAGAAATTTTCCAAGTGAAAGTCACCCCTACGAGCCCCAGCCTACGAGTCTTAAGACACACTATGACTTGCATAGGAGGACTTATAGTAAGAATCAGAGAGACAAAATATTAGACCAAAAATTGAAGGCCAAGACTATGAGACCAATATATGAGTCGTAGCTCAAGTAACGCCTAGTACCTATGGGTCATACCAGTTCTGTCCAAGATGCCTAGAACCTATACGAGACCCCGACTACGATTCGTAGGACTACCTACGTGTTGTAACTATGAAATTTATCAGATGCCAACTGTCTTTTCTACTTTATTTCTAGGGTTGTTTTGTAAATACTATAAATAATTTAAGTTAGGTTTTTTGTTGGAGAGTTTGAAAAATAGATATCTCTTGATATAATTTTAAGCTTTTTTTAGGTTTTAGAGTAGATTAGTATTTTTTTGGGTAAACTCATTTTGGAAATTGCAAGTCTTGCCTTGTACTCATTGTTGATCAATCAAGCTTGTAGGCTTGCAACTTGTCGTGCCTATCTCCTCCATTATTATTGGTGAAACTCCCAACTATGTCTATTATTTGTATTTTGGTGTGTTATATTTGAGCCATGAGTAGCTAAGAACCCACAACTTGGGGTTGTGGGAACCATGGATACTTGACTTGAGATGACCTAGGTTTTGTGCATATTTATGATTGGGGTTTTCCATATATTATCTATTTCCCTTCATGACTAATGTTGCTTGGTGGTAACCAACACTAAACCCAGCCTACTATCACGATCCCAACTAGGGTAGTGATGAATAAGAAAAGGGAAGTAGATGACAAGATTCGATTGATGTGTTCCCGTCGAATTGACCAAACCAGACCAAGGGGAGGTTGACTAGGACAATAGGTAATGGTTAGTTGGCACGCCATGGTAGCCGACCAAGTGCCATGGTGAAATTCGACCTTCACCTTTACAAGAGGGCTGCAAGAACATAAGTTACCATCTTGCATGCGATTCAGTAATCATAGTTATGTTACCTAGGGTAATCGAGTCAACGAACCATGGGGAACACAAATTCCCAAGTTGTTCCCAAAATTGAGTATCTTCCTAAATCTTAATTAGTGTTCATTTTAAGTTGTTCTTTGAATCACAACAAATTCCCCATCTAGAGATTGTAGTTATAGATACTAGGAATGATTAGTAGTGAAATCTTATAGTCAACCCCTGTATTCCTTCTGGATTCGACCCTAACTTCAGTTAGGTTAATTAATGATAGCAACTGCTTTCTTATTGGAGCGTGACTATCATCACTTATAGACATCTATTATTATGAAATATGAGCATAAAATATGTTGATGTTTTGTCAAATATTGTTGATTATGCCTGAATATCTATTTTGAGCTTATACTATGAATAAATCTTTATTTATTGAGACTACACATGATTCAAGCTATGATGTGAACTTTTATGAAGTTTTGATATGTTTTACAAGTTACCCATGATGTTTGTGGGATGATTTACATGACTTTAAGATGTATTAATTTCACTATTTCACGATCTATACTATAGCAGTTTGCATGATTTGAACATGTACTCATATGTGCCCACCAAGTGTTCGATGAAATGTCAAATCAAGAATTCTCAAGTTATTTACATGTTTTACAAGTCAAGTGACTTCATGATGAATATTGACTATCATGTATGTTGTGAATTCATTAAATTATCTTTGATTATGCAAGTATGAAGCTAAGCCCTATTTTCAAGATTTTTACCTCTTGTGAACCATTTATGTTAAAGTAAGGGTTCATGTATGATTATGACCTATTCTCATGTTTCAAGTGAGACTCACCATTAGAGGTCAACTATGTTTAAGATCTACTCATGTTATGATTCTATGTTTATTACAAGTTACTAAAGTTATGATTATTTCAAGTATTCCATGGGATTGGACTTAGCACCGATAGATTGGATATCGGTGTAGACTATCTTCAAGGGTCCATACTCTTAACCTCAAACTATGTGCCAACAAAGTATTATGTTATACATTTGCTATACTAGTGGATCTACTTAGTACACTTTATCATGAAATCCACCCCAAAATAGGACAGTTTCATGTATCGGAAGTTACTTCTACGAAATGGGATAGGCTCCCGTAAGGTGAAGTATGGTTTAAGTTTTTAAGTAGACCACTTTTTTACCAATGAGGGGTAATAATCGGGATTCCAAATTGTAGCTCGCATGGTCTTATTCTTTGTCGGTTGAGGTCTCTTCCCACTTATGTATCATGTTCTATTTCAGTTGAATGATTTATAAGTATATTTTACTTCATGCATTGACCGTGCATGCCATATTGATATCTCACTCGTCTATTGCTTATTACTATGCATTTTGATTATATTTCCTTATGTTTTATTGCATTGCATCCTACCTACTTACTATATTCAAACGTACTAAAGCATACTTTATTCGTACATGATATCACCATGTAAGGACCGAAGCTCCTCTTGTTCATCCTCCACGTGGCTCGTAAGATACTTCAAAGGAAAGCTTGGTGATTCCTGAAGTTCATGAAAACTATCTACTTTTCTTGCTATATTAAGACTTTTTGGTATTGAACATTTGAAATTATGAGGATGAGCCTGGAAAATATCTTAGCCCCCGCTCCAATCCAAGTTAGAGGTGTATGTTGGATATTATGATGTTATTGTGTTACGAGCTTGACTCTTATGCTTTGTATATATTCAAGACTTCCCTTAGTCCTACTTCCCATTTTATATATATATCTTATTGTTGTTTAATTTTCTTCCACAACCAAGGATGTGTTATTGATATGCTAACAGGCTTATTTGGGTCCCTTTAGGTTCCCATTCATCGAGTCACATCTAGGCCCTAGGCTTTGGTTGCGATAGAAGAGACCTTAACTAACATGAGTAAGATCAAGACAGCTAAAACTTGGAATCCCGATGATTACCCTTCATCGGTAAAGAGGTGGTCTACTTGCTAAGGTAAACCATACTTCATGTTAGGGTAACATGACCCATTTCATATGAAGTGACCTTACTTATCAGAACATGACCCATTTCGGAATGCATTTCATGATAAAGTGCACTAGATGGATCCACTAGAAAAGCAAGGGTAATAATCATAATCCTATGGTGTCACATAGTTTGAGGCAAGGAGTATGAACCCTTGAAAGTAGTCCACGCCGACATCCAATCCATTGGTGCTAAGTCTTATTCGACAGAATGCTTGAAATAATCATAAATTCAATAACTTGTGTGATACATGAAACATGACATGAGCCGCTTAAGCATGCATGACCTCTAATAGTAAGCCTAACCTGAACATGAGAATAGTTTATAGTCATACATAAACCATTGCCTTAACATGAATAGCTCACAAGAGGTAAAATTCTTGAAATAGTGCTTAACTTGATACTTGTAACATCATAGATACTTTTCATGAATTCAATTCATGGGTGAAAGCCCATAATCATCATGAAGTCACTTGAGTTGTACAACATGTAATAGATAATCAATAACTTGAGAATTCATATAATATCATTTTATAAAACACATGGTGGGTTCATGATATTTGTTAAAAATCATGCAATTCGAGGGTGAAATACAAGGTGTAAAAATCATGCAAATCAAGCCACCAACATAGTAGTAAAACTTTCATGTAGGGTAACTTGGAATCCATCATAAAAACTCATAATAGTTCATAGTTTCTTAGCTCAAAACATGCATAGTCTCAATAGACAAAATCAAATACATGGAATAAGCTTGATATAGATATTCATGCATAATCAATCCATACTTTATAAAACCCCAACATAATTTACTTTCATAATCCATAATAAGAGATACACATTGGTAATATAGCTTGAAAAACATGCAATTTTTCATCAAAAAAGAAGGTTGGGCTCTATGCGTGAAAGGACCCACGGATGAAAACCTATATACCTTAAACCTTGAATTCCTTGAGGTTAACTTAGAGTAGACGTAGATTTTGAAATGACTCCTTGAGTCCCAAAATTGAGTTGACATCCTTAGATTTGAATGAGAGAATTGATAGTCTTAGAGAGGTTTCAAAGAAGGTTTTGTGAGTTATAGAGTTGAAAAAAATGGATAAGTACGGGCGATTTCATGTTTAAGTGGGCATGGGGCTATGACCCCAATGCCCTTGGGTGAAATAGAAAAACCAAGGAAAATAATACACTGGTCTGCATCGCTGGCGTGATGCAAACTAGACGCGAACTCTAATTTACACTAGTTTGTGCCCCTAGCGCATCGCGAGCAGGGTGCAGATAGATGTAGATTGCAAAAATTAGAAAAAATTAATTTTTGCTATGGGTTTTCTAAAATCCCAGTTATAACCATTTCTCTCTAAATCTTACCTTAATCAAGAATATGAAACAGGATTTTTGTAATCATGCACAAACTTTGAGATATATGAAAGTTACGATTATGGGGCATTCCAAAGCAAATGAAGGGTATTTCATCGATCCTAAGTAATGGATACTTATTCTTAATGGTTAGCTTATCCAATTTCCTATAATCAATGCACATCCGAAGAGATCCATCGTTCTTCCTTACAAATAACATGGAGGACCCTATAGAGATATACTTGGTCTAATAAAACCCTTCTCCAACAAATCTTTCAACTGATCCTTCAACTCTGTCGGTTCTATACGATAGGGAGCAATAGCGATAAGTTAAGTATCTGAAGAATATCTATGCAAAATTTTACTTCCTATTCAGGAGGAATACCGAGCAAGTCTTCGAGGAACACATCCGAAAGTTCATTCACCACCAGGACCGATGCAAGAGTAGGTAACTTAGGCTCCACATCCCTGACCCTCACAATATGATATATGCACCCTTTGGAGATCATCTTCTGAGCTTTAAGGTAGGAAATAAACTGACACTTTATAGCAGAGTTACCCTTCCATACAAAAACAGGCTCCTCGAGAGGTTGGAACTTGACCTTCCAGGTCCTACAATCTTTAGTGGCATATGATGCATCAACTATTCCATCGGAAGAATCACATCAATGTCATACATTTCAAGTTTCTCAGGATCACATGGAAAACTACTATTTGGGAATCTCTTCCCAACTGGCCAGGCTGAATTGGGGTACCACTTGGGATGGGACGACTCATCCCATATTACGCAACAGAAATAGTACAACAATAATCGACCCTATATGCAACAACTAATTCACCCACAAGAGTATAAACTGAGAAAGGATCACCCAAAATTTTCAGACTCAAACCAACCTTAATAACCAACAGAGGAGTCACAAAATACAAATTTGCACCCGGGTTAAGCAAAGCATAAGCATTAAAATTAAAGACTTTCAATGTACTGGTAACAACTCTAGGGCCTCCTCAATTTCCTGATGGGCATGGAGAGCATACAACATGTAATTCCTTTGACCCCATCCTCTGGAGATCTATACTGGGATTGTCCACCCTGATCCACCTAGACTTGACCCTTCTGAGGATTCTTGGATCAATCAGCAACCTTGTGATTCTATTTGCCGCACCCAAAACCATCTAACAATCGTCTATATAGTAATTTCCACACTTGTCACACAAGGGATACCGTGGTCACCAATAATCGATACCTTAGGAGAGGCACCTTAGTATGAGACACTCGAGCACTCCAAAGATGGCCATATTAGAAGCGATCAAAACCACCACCTCTAAGAGTGGAGAAACCACCATCAAATAGAGCTCTATTGGCATCATGAACTCTCCTCTCCTTGAGTTTCACCCCATCAATTTGTTCAGCAAACACCATATGTCTAGATATATCCATGTCTTAAATGAGCATCACTTTACGACACTCCTTCACCAGCAAGTCATAGATACCAGAAATGAACTTGAGCATCCTTGCACTAGGGTTAGCCACAAGTGTTGGAGCATACTTGGAAAGCTTGGTGAACTTGAGGACGTAGTCCCTCACACTCATATTACCTGAATTAAGGTTGATAAACTAAGTCATCTTGGCTTCCATAAGCTCAACTGGGATGAAACGATCTAGAAAAGCAAGCTTGAACTCTTTCCAGTTAATTGCATCACCACAAACTCTCTCCATAGACCACTTAGTTAACCACATCTGGGCCACGTCTTTGAACTGATAAGAAGCCTATTCAGCCTTCTCCTTAAAAGTGACACCCATAACATTCAACACGTTTGTGAGATCATCAACGAACTCCTAAGCATCCTCATAAGCCCTAGATCAAAGGAACTCTACAAGGTTCATCCAGGTGAAATCCCTCACCCTAGAAGTCAGAGTAAGATCTCGAGAAAGATTGGTTTGACTAGTCTGAGTAGTCACCACCTGAGAAAGCATGGCAAAGATTGTTTGGAATTCACCATTAGAGATAGGCTCATCTGTAGGCACTTGTGGTACTAGGCCTCCATTACCGAGGCCAATCTGGCAGGACTACCACAAGGAATTTTCTAAAATGGAATAAGGATACAATAAAGGTCAAAACTAAACAAACTATCCATAGCACATCATAAGACATGAAGGGAGAAAATTTCTAGAAAGTCATGTCACCAAAGCCTCCTATTAATAGGTATGGTGTACTTCACACCCATGAATAGGACTCCACTTGACCAGATGTGTTAGACACCGAGGATCACCTAGGGATCTAATATATCTTTGTCACGACCTGGACCCTTGGTCTAGAAGTGACACCGTGAATGGGAACCTGAGGGTCCCCAAACAAGCCTCAAAGTACCAGAATCGACATCATCGATTCGGAAGCACATTCAAAAGTAAAACATAATTCTAAGGGACTTGAAAGTAGGGCTCACACTATGGGGAAATCTTTGGGAAAAAGATTAGAATGAATTCACATAGAACATAACATATAATGACTCAGGGGCAAGTAAGTATGAGTCATGCTATGGGAGCTATTCGAGACTTAGGATCTTTCACCAACATAACATAAGATCATCTTATAACAACATAATCCATAAATAGCCATGAACAAGAGTCCCATATAATACTTAGCATAAAACGAAAAGAGTACACAAGATATCCAACAATGTTTCTATATAAGATAGGTCAGGGGCGAAGAAATACCCCAGGCTCACTCTCAAAATAAACAAAGTAGAAAAGAACAACAAAGGTCGAAGATGTGGTGGCTTATCCTTGGAAGATAGGACTCACCACAACAAGTATAACTTGAAACCCAAGATAAACATCATAGGGTGGATGAATGGGCTCCTCGATCCCTACATGGTGAAATCATATAGGCAAAAGTATGCATTAGTACATTAAATGTACTAAGTATATTAGATGCAATGCATGTAACTTACCAGAAACTTGCATATAATGTTAGATGACTAGGACACATAATATAGAAAATATCATATATCAAGAGAGTAGTATAGAATTAGCTATGAAACCAATGATGCATGAAATACAATGGTCATAAATATTCGGGATGTGACCTCAACTGACATAAATAAGACCAAGCGAGTGATTACTTGCAATCCCGATGAAATCTCTCACCTATAAAGAGGTGGTCTGCTTGCCAAAGGTAAACCATACTTCACCTTATGGGCACTCCCATGTTGGATAGGATTTTGATAAGATAAATATATCATATTACGCTTCACCTTACGAGCACTCCTATTTGGTATGAAGCAACCTTCCTTACGGGCATTCCCATTTTAGAAAGAACCTTTGCTAGGCACATATTTCAAGGAAAGAGAGCAGAACTCTTATCCCATCGGTGAAAATTTTTTGAAATGACCCCAAAAAGTGCCCAATTTGAGAGTGATTATTAAAGTTGCAATTTCTAGTGAGCAGTGCCTGTCCCTAAAGAGATGCAACTGGGGTGCGCCTCTGTGTTATTTTAACTTAGTTATTTTATCTCAGTCCAAGGCTTTTGGGTGTTGTGCCTAAGTCTTCCCATATGTTAAAACATCTATACTTAGCCATATTTCAACTTCATATCATACAATACATTATCAAACACTCTCTCAAACACTTAGATAACTATTTCACCCCAAATTGATGTGCCAAAACTCATTTCAGATCTTAAGGAAATCACTTAAGCTTCAAGTTCTTATCTCAATCTTCATCAATGAATTCTCCAAAGTTTAGGTATATGGGTTTCAACCATTTGGTCCTATCTCCCATGATTCCCAAACTTCCATTTCACATAAATGTCCTATTTCTAAATTGATTTACTTATGGGTCTTACTTACTATGAATTTGACTATGAACTATGTTTGGTTTCCTTAAAATGTGACAGTTTAAGCATGTTTTGAGCTTTGAATCCATTATCTATCTTGAGATTTGACGACGGGTTTCAATTTATGCTGTATAAATGTATTACCAAGTATTGGTGGGTTGATTTACTTCAAGTTTTCTTGAGTGATTTCATTTTCAATTGCATGATTTTGCACTACCATTGCGCACACACCAAGAGTTAAATAAAATGTCCTGTTTAGGGTTCTTGAATTATTGATGATCCATTGCATGACCTATGACTTGTATAACATTATGGTGATGAAAGGATGATATATGTGTGTTCATTCCATGAAAAGTATCCATAGTGTTTTAAGTTAACCATAACCAATTGAGGAGTTGATACCTCAATAACCTCGGATGGGGTTGTATGCCATCAACCAATTCAGGGGTTGATACCTCAATCACCATGGATTGTAAGGTGTTAAAACCATTAAAAAATTAAGAGGTTGACACCTCAATCACCTCGAATGGAGGTGGTATGCCATCAACCAATTAAGGGATTGATACCTCAATCACTTTGGATGGGGGTTGGTCATGCCCATAAACCAATTGAGGGGTTGATTCCTCAATCACTACCAAGGGGTGGTCTACCTTGGATTCGAAAAGTTTTGTTGGTTAATGATGATTATTATTTCTTACACATGAACTATATTTCTGTACAAGCATGTTTTACTTCAACCATTGATCATGCATACCATGTTGCTAATACACTATGTCTTGCTTACCATTATGCATTTTGATTATGTTGCCTATTTATTGTTGCATTGCATCCTACATACTTAGTACATTCAAATGTACTAATGCATACTCTATGCCTATATGATGTTACCATGTAGGAATTGGAGCTTCTCACGATCATCCTCATCCTCTCCGTGGCTAGTACTATCTTCTCAAAGAAATTTTGGTTAGTCCTCAACTTCGGAGATGATATCTCTTGTTCTTATTTTATAAACGCACTCTTATTATTTAATTCTATACTTTTGACTATGATAATGAGCCGAGAAAGTTATCTTGGCCCCTACTCTTATTTATGTATTAGAGGTGTTGTTGGAATATTATGATATGTTAATGATATATTATTGGCTTGTTACGTCTCTATGGTATCGAGGATGTCCAATAGCTCAATGTTCCCTTTTTACTATCTCTTATTGTTGTTTTATTGCTTCTGCAACCAAGGATGTATAATGATATGCTAAGAGGCTTGTTTGGGGTCCTATTAGATTCCCCATTTGCCATGTCACGTATAAGCCCTAGGCTTGGGTCATGAAAAACTTGGTATCAAAGCACTAGTTTGTTAATAGTCCTCGCCATCCAACACACCACATTGATTAGAGTCTTTTTCATGGTTGTGATATGCACCACAGCTATGCGTAAGAGGCTATGAGACGTTTTAGAAAATTTTTCCCTTCTTCATGATCTATGTCGTGCTATAGAAGTTAGGTAAGGTTTCCCCTATAACGAATGTTCTTTGCCATTTTTAGATTATTCCTAACATAAGAGGAAGAAGATTCTGCACTCCCGAACAACAACCGGCTCATGGAGAGCTCTGGGATGCTCTCACTTTGCTAGCTCAAGCCATGGCCAACAAAGTCAACCAAGGGGCCCAAGCCCCTCATATTCCTACTCCGGTATCTCGGGTAAGAGACTTTTTGAGGATGGACCCATCGGAGTTCAACGTATCTAAACTGGATAAGGATCCTCAAGAATTTATCGACGAGGTGTATAAAGTGTTGGCTATCATAGGTGTTAAGTCAGAGGAGAAATTGGAGTTAGTGGCTTACCAACTCAAGGGGGTGGCCAAAATATAGTTCTAAATGGTAGGAGGAGAAGGGGAATAACAATGTAATACTATGGGAGGAGTTTAACGTGGCATTTCTCAACCAATTCTTCTCTCTTGAGCTTATGGAAGCCAAAAATGGTGAAGCTCATGAATTTCAAGAAAGGATCTATGAGTATGCGGGAGTATGCTCTCAAATTTAACCAACTCTCTAAATATGCTCCACACTTTGTTGCCGACCCGAGGTCTAGAATGAATAAGTTTGTGATGGGTGTATCTCATTTGGTGAATGGGGAGTGTCGGCCGCTATATTGATTAGTGACATAGATTTGTCCTGCTTAATGAATTATACCGAACAAGTGGAGGGGAAGTTGAGATAGAGAAAGGTTAATGATGCTAAGAGTGCCCATTTTGATGGTAACTCCTAAGGGTGGCTATTTTTATCAAGGCCAAGGTTCTTCACATGCTCCTAATAGAAGGTTTTCCAATGACTACCAAAGGGCCCAAGGTGATGGTGGTTTAGTACCCAATGCTATGTGTACAAAGTGTGGTAGGGGTCATTGTGGCCTATGTTTGCAGGACACCAATACTTGCTTTGGTTATTGTGAAGTCGTCCATAAGGTTAAGTGATTATCCACATAATCACAGCAAGGGTAAAGATGTTCGTCCACAAGGCTGGGCTGCAAATACAGTTCCTTTGGGGAGAGGAGGCTAGCAAGGTGGTTCCTAAAGGCACAATCAGTTTTATTCTCTTCAAGGGACGCAAGGGGAAGAAGAGGTGGCCAATGTCATCACGGCGATTTGTATGCATAGATAGACCTATGTGCCACCCCAATTGTTGTGTAAGTCTTATGAGGTGTCTACTCCTACTGGTTCATCTATTCTTGCTAGAAAGGTCTATAGATATTATCCCATTTGCATCTTGCATAAAATATTGCCTTCTGATCTTGCTGAGTTTGATATGGTGGGTTTTGATGTCACTCTTGGGATGGATTACTTGTATGCATATTATGCCTCTATTGATTGTAGAACTCATAGGGTCAAATTTCAATTCCCAAATGAACCCTTCCTTGATTGGGAAAGTCATGATGTGGTGGTCAAAGATAGGTTTATCTCTTGCATTAAAGCTTAAAGGTTGATCTCTAAGGGGTATCTCTATCATTTTGTGTGGGTTAGGGATGTTGAGTCTAAAGTCCTTCCCATAGAGTAGGTTCCAGTGGTTAATGAGTTCCTAGATGTCTTCCCAAATAAACTTTCTGGTAGTACTCCCGAAAGGGAAATTGATTTTGGCATAGATCTTCTTCCAGATACTCAACCTATTTCTATTCCTCCTTACCATATGGCCCCGACGGTGTTGAAGGAGTTAAAGGAGCAATTAACAAATTTGTTGAAGAAGGGTTTTATTAGGTCTAGCCAATCACCTTGGGGTGTATCAGTGTTCTTTCTGAAGAAGGATTATATTGGGCTGACCCACTTGCTATCAGAAATGGGGTATATCACCCTAGCATCCAGCCACTTGATGATTGCCTTTTTTACCATCTCTTCCATAGGTGGTTTAGCCTACCCTGATGCTCAATGCTGGGCACACAGTTATCCTTTAATTTTATCTTATGCATGCATATCCCTAGAGGAATCCCTATGATATCTGCAATGGTCTAACCAATAGCTTGCTTTAACTTTTGGAGAAACCCCCACAATGCCTCCACCTGGTTTTTATGAACATCTGCAGCTACAATCACATGAAGAGCGTTGTCAATGCCCAAAAATATATACCTGAGGTATTAGGGAAGCTCCTTAAGCTCCACACCTCGAGGCTCCTCAATGGATAGTTTAGCTGGCAGTGTAGACCTGTTCTGCAGGTCTAAGTGCAACTTTCTGGGGACAAATGGCCTGGTTCCCATACCTTGCAATGCATTCACGGTGGTCGCGTACCTGCTAATACCATCATTTGGGAAGTTCATCAACACTATGCTAGCATGTCTACACTTATTTTTTCCTATAGTGGGATTGTAGAAGGAAGTCCTCTTCCACATCCAAGATGGATATCACAGCCACCTCTTTGGGTCTCTTTATTGCAGCACACACACTGAATTTCACCTCTTCAGTGTAAGTGTAAAAGTAAACTCCCCCTGCTCCACATCTGCCAATACCCTGCTAGTAGCCAAAAATTATATCCCAAGAATGATGCAAACCTCAACATCCACCTCGAAGTCTAGAATAACAAAGTCCACTGGAAAGATAAATCGGCCCATACGAACCAGCACATCACAAAGAATCCCCATGGGCCACTTCACCGATCTATATGTCATGAGTAGCCGTATTGTAGTTGCTGTGGAATCTTCTAAGCCCAGCTACCAATAAACTGCCAGTGGCATCAAGTTGATGTTGGCACCCAGATCATAGAGAGCTTTTGCGAAATCAAATTCTCTAATGGTAACGGTATAGTGAAGGCTCCTAAATCTTCCTTCTTTTCTACAAGAGATCTTGTGGCAATGGTACTACAGTGGTAGAGATTATTTGCCGACTCGATCGTGACTGTCCTTTTCTTAGTCACTAAGTCTTTCATGAACTTAGCATAGCCCGGCATCTGCTCAAATGCCTCCACTAGAAGGATGTTCAATGAAATCTCTTTTAGCATGGACAAGAAATTCTGAAACATGTCATCTTCAACCTTCTTCTACACCTCTGTGGGAATGGTAGTAGGAGTTAGGAATGGCTGGCAGAGGTTGGGTCACTACTTTTGTCACCTTAGCTCTTTAGCAACCTTAGGCTCTACTAGCGTCACCTCAGCTTCTTCACTCAACTCATCAACATGCACTACCAAGGGGTCGGGCATCTTGCCTTTAGCTTCTTCCAGGCATGCATTACTAGGTACAACAGGGTCACGAAGTACCTTACTGCTCCTTGTGGTTACTGCCATGCAATTACCATCACTTTTGGGGTTCTGAATAGTGTCACTTGGATGTGACCCTGCATTTCTCTAATTTGTGGTCGCTGACACTTTCCCCATCTGCTGCTCTACTTGGTTGATCGAGGTGGAATATGAGTTGACCAACTGTCAAACATTGAACATCTCCCCTTTTTATCTCGCACACCTACCTTAGTGGACTCAACTTTGTCAAGCACCTTTGCCATTGTCTCTTTTAATTTAAGCTTCCACCACTATCATTTTGGTGCTGTCGATTTCTATAGATGTCTCGATTCTGTCTATTTCCTTAATAGTTCTGATTATGACCATAGTTCCAACCTTGATTACCGACATTGAATGGCTGGTGACCCCCCTGGCTACCTAAGAAATTCGGCTCCTCATCATAATTATAACCTTGTTCATCATACCTGGGAATTGTGTCTATAGCTTTTACCTTCTTTGTGCCTCCATCGAAAAAACGCTTTGCCAGCAAGTCTAGCTAGGTCTTTACGTGGGCCATGTTTTGATCCCATTCCTCCTCTTCTCGTCACTGCTCCACAATCATCTTAAAGATGAGTCGCGAACAACCTCCCTATCTAGTATAACCCACTTGGCTAATTGGGCCCAAACTAAGTGAAGAGGAATTTGGAAAATGGGCAGCCAAGGCCCATCAACTTTGA
>JAOTQR010077343.1:0-12242 GCA_025774065.1 Solanum ossicruentum | reverse complement strand
CCCATTGACCAATTAGGTCCCAAACTTCTCTATTTTAACCCAATTGAGGACTCCCGACTTCAATTTAAATTTTATCCACCAAATTCACTTGATTCCATACTCCCGCACCTTAAGTTGATTAAATTCCAAATATACCTCGATCCCAACAAATTTTTCGAATGGGCAATTGACATCCTTTTAGTTATTTATGGGGTCTAACATAAACGGTGTGGGGACAATTAATAAACATGTTTGATTATTTTTATGCTCATATTTATATGATTAAATTTAAATTTAAAATAGGATATTTTTTCGTTTTAATTTGTTTGTTTTTTTAGTTCATATAAAAAAGAGTGTCTTTTTTTTCTCTTTCTTTTTTTTAAAACTTTTAAAATTTAACTTTCCACATACTACCACAAGGCCAAAAGATATTTTTCTACGTTTGAGTCAAATAATTTGACATATATTTAATTTAAGATTACAAAATGTATAAATTTTGATAATTTTTTGGACAAATTAAATAGAAATAATTAATAAGTTACGAAGCAAATTATAGTATATTTTATGTTTATCTTAAGTAATATATGTTATTTATTTTGTTCTAACTTATGATTTACATATATCTTAAAATAAGTTGCAAATTATTGCATATGGATTCGAATCCATGACGCTCGATATGCACTGCTACGCTCCAGCCCAGGCCAAGCAATTGAGCTTGATATAATTGGATCATGCAGAGTATATGATTGGTTTGGTAGTCCAGAGAGGAAAAATAAAAACGTTGCAACTGGTCGTTTGAACTTGCGGCGTTTAACACACAATGTCGCGCTCCAACAGTCAAGCCAAGCAGCTGCTTTTGAAACAAGTTGACACACGGCAGGATCTACTTAGTTTCGTGTCATCTAGGAACTCAGCCTTCAGGCTTATAAATATGTTTGATTATTTCTAGACTCTTATTCGTATAACAAAATTTAATTTTAAAATAAGATATTTCATTCGTTTTAATTTATTTGGAGCTTTTTAGTTCATCTAAAACAGAATGTCTCTTTCTTATTTTGATAGCTTTTAAAATTTAATTTTCCACATGACTTGTTACCACCACCACAATAACATACCCAGTGGAATCCCACAAGTGAGGTTTGAGGAGGGTAGAATGTACGCAGACCTTACTACTACCTCATAAAAGATAGAAATGACTTATTACCACAAGACCAAAAAATATTTTTCTATATTTGAGTCAAATAATATGATAAATATTTAATTTAAGATTGTAAAATATATAAATTTTGTTAATTTTTTGGTTAAATTAAATAGAAACAATTAATCAAAATGGAGATAATATTTAATTTGATCAAAAAATTATCAAATATATCCCATGATTTTATTTTTTTTTAGTCTTGATTTATGTGACACCATAGGTAGATTGCAGCTCTTGACTTTGTAAACATGGGATATATAGATTTATTCCCTGAGATATGTGACGTGTCTATTGAAGCCTTGCTAATGGTTGAAAAGTAGTTGGTCTTGATCAGCTTGATTGGGTTTTTTTTTTCATGGGTTGTTTACCCAGTTGATAGCCGTTTATTGTTCAACTTTTCTTGAAAGTAGCTTTTGTGCATACTCCTATGTACTCTATGAATGAAAAATGTGATATTTCCCATGCTAAAATCTTTACCTTCACTTGGCATGTTAAGTTAAAAAGTTCGAATACTTTGAACCACATTAACAAAATAAAAAAGGTTCAAATACTTAAATTTCTCAACCGATATAGTTATTTTTAAAATTTAGTTTGTGTTTTTGAGAATCATGAAAGAAATAAGATTCGGACGGGGTATGGTTTACCACGGATTTAGAAGTATGCATGCAAAACTTTTCTTTTGGCTAGTAGTATGGGTGTTGCTTGATATATTTCTCAGATAGTATTTCATGTTTGAAGAAGAGTAGAATCTAGTTTGAAGTTGAATCTATGATAAGCTACGATTCTAAATCATAATATTCAAGTTGCAAATTATTGCAACTTAGGAGTCGTTTGGTACAAAAATGCAATGCAGAGATTAATAATACAAGGATTATTGTTTATCAAGTGTTTGGTTCATGCTTCCTGTCTAATCTTATGCTTGGTTTAAAACTCTACAAAAAACTTCTTTTCAATTATACCCTTGAAGTATCTTGAAATTTTCTATTTCATGTAATTAGATCAAAGTAGATTATTTTTTGTGGCTTAACTAGTTAAAAGAACAATAATTTTGTCGCCATATTGCTATTTTCTCATTTGAATTATTTGAGAATAAACAATTGTGATGTCAATAAATTCTTCACTAATAAAATATCAATTTTTAATTTAATAAAGATAGACTATCTATTATTAAAATCGAAAAGATGTTAAACAGTTGTAAAATAAATAATCTATATTTACACATAAAAATTTGAAAGTTGTAGTTTTAATATAGTGTTTGTATCTTACAAACTTTGACAATATATCTAACATCATTGGACTTTGTTTTGTATCAATAAAATCACTCAACTAAATTAATTATTAGAAAAAAAAGATTGACATGACAAAATATTTTTTTGTCTATTATGTAAATATGAAACCACAAATAAATAAAATGTAAAATTTGACATGGTAAATTTATTTATTTTTATATTATAAAAATATGAACTCACCAATAAATAAAATTTGTAAGCTAATTTATTTAAACAAATTTACTAGTACAAAACTATAAATATAAAACATAAAATTAAGAATATAAAAAAAATGTAAAAGAATTTGAGAGATATTTTTGTCTTTGTATAATTAATTCTATGGTATTAATCTAAGGTATTAGCTAATACCACCAAATGGGAGGTATTAGCTAATACCACCAAATGGGAGGTATTAGCTAGTACCATGTATGATGTATTAACTAATGGGAGGTATTAGCTAGTACCATGTATGATGTATTAACTAATCCATGGATTAGTTATACAAGGGTACAAAAATCCTACCAAACATAATATTATCTAATACTATAAATAAATCTATGGATTATACCTCCTAATACCTCCTATCAAACACCCCCTTATAGTAGATTTTATGTTAATTTTGAGATCAATAAATTTTTTATTAGATAATTAATTATTCTAATAGCCTCACTGTTATTGGTATATAAAAATGGAAGGAAATAAAAATGTTGATTCTAAATCATAATATGTAACATCTAGTTAAATGACAAAAATACCCCTAGTATTGACCTTGCGTGTAACGTGTCTTCCTTGCTCCGTTAGCAAATTCGAGATCGGATTTGCGATTAGTGCGAAAAATCGAGTCGAAAATGGTCTCGACTCGACAAAAACTCAAAAAAAACGTAAATTATTTTTGTCCAAGTGAGCTTAAAACAATGGGGTTTCCGCGCCCCTTCCACGATGCAGAGTGGATGTGGAACCACACTTTGATTTTTCTCCGAAATTTGATGAAATACAAAAATTCGTGAAGAAGTGCTAAAAAGCAGGATGCAGTTTTCGTTTTTTAAGGGGAAGGGTAATTCCGACATTTTCCACAACCCATATTCTAAACTAAGTCAGTTTTTAAGTAGAATTAAGTCCAAAACGTATTTTTCTTAGTCACAATTATACGCTTAAGCAGACCCTCTTAAGAACCTATACTCAGGAAATTCAACAATACAGTTGTAGGGTTTAGATTTCCTTTCAGTTCCTCAAGAACTCATTCTAAGGTATGTAAGGCCACTCAAAAATCATTAATTTTAGAATATTTTAGAAAAGTATAACCTAGTTCTCATCCCAGAAGTCTCAACTCCTGGTCTAGATCAATTTCATGAAAATCTTATAAAGTTTAGTAGATTTTCTTATGTATGCATAAATTCTTGATTGAATAATGATGATTTTTGATTTTTTAACTGTTATGAAAGTATTGATTCCAATATTTTAAAGTTGTAAATAATTTTCTGTGAATTCATGTGGGTTTCACGAACGCCCATAAAGCTTATAGTCCAAAACTAGTTAAAGAATTCCTTTCTTGAATCATTTTTGCATTTGAACTGAGTACACTATATATTAAAGAAGGTCTTTCTTGAAGATTTTCTTAGCGCTATAGTTCAGTAATCTAGCATGATTGAAAGTACATAAAGATATTCGTTACAGTAAAGTTAAATATTTCAGTTGAGAAAGCTAAGTAGTAAGTTGGGCTAAGTCTCCAAAAAGCCAGATTTCAAGAATTTATAATCATTTCAGTATGAGTTATACAAAGTATTTTGGGAGTAGTATTGAGCACCGATATGGGTGAGAGTAGAATAAATTACTCAAACTCATAAAATATGTAGCCAGCATAGGATAGGATTGTACTACAGTACCTTCCTCGTTAACCACTGAGATGGTCCAGTTTTGGGATGAGTCCACTCCCCTAGTTATTCGTCCCCTACCCCGACATAGTACAAGATGGCTCTGGCAGCTTGAGCAAGATGTTGTATCACCATGAAGCTCATAGTGGTGGTTGTCGGTTGTAGAAATTCCCCAAGCTAAGAAACTATATTTTTCCTATCAGTTTTCAGCATGTTATTTTCAATATACCAGCCTTTATGATTATCGCTATGTAATTATGAGTTATGTTATGTCTTTTGAGAAGCATTATGATATACTATTTAAATGTTTTGGCCATCTTACATACCATACATACCACGTACTAATGTTCTTAGGACCTGCATCATTTTATGATGTAGACGCAGGTAATCGAGTTCCTCAGCAGCCGCTCTGTTGAGAACTGACAGCTTCTAGACAGTGGTGAGACCTCTTTTCAGTCCAAGGCTCTTTGGTTCATGTCATGTTACCTTCATTTTAATTTCAATTATGACTACTTGGGGCCTATCTCAGTAGTCCTTTCAGACAGTCGTAATAGAGGTTCCATGGACTATAAGTGAGTATTTTAGTTCCAGTTTATTCAGACAGTATTTATGACTTCACATTCAGTTATTTAGTCTATTCATGAGTTAGTTTGATGCTTTAAGAGCCTTTTCCACTATTGATAAGTCATCCGCTGAGTAAGTAGCCAAACCAAGTGGTTCGCTTGGGACCAGGAATGATTTCCGAGTGCCGGCCATATATAGGGTGTAGGCTCGAGGCATGATAAACTTGGTATCAGAGAACAGAGTTTAAAAGTCCTAGGGAGTATATGGAATCGTGTGTAGTAGAATCCGTATTATAGGTGTGAGATGAGCCACATTTATAATAGGGAGGCTACAGGATATTAGGAAGTATCATCATTTCTTTTTATTATTTGTCTCGTGCTCCAGAGCGTGTCTCTGCGAAGTCCTTTCTAACTCATTCGTGCACGCCGTGTTTTTCAGATCATGCCTTCTCGCAGAGGTAATGGACTAGTCAGGGGCAGAGGAAGCCTAACCAGAAGAAACGCAAACCAGCCTGGCCGAATTCCGGAGGAAACTAGAGGCCCAGTTGTGCCTGTGGAGCAGCCATAACAAGTTGATATTACTAATATTGAGCTTCGCCAGGCCATTCAGACCTTGGCTTAGGCAGTTGCTACTCAGGGAGGTCACCAGGGAGATGGCAGGAATGATGGGATGGACACCGCTAAAGTTAAAGAGTTTCTGAGAATGAACCCACCAGAGTTCACGAGGTCTGACGTGAAGAAAGATCCTGAGAATTTTATTAAGGAGCTTCAGAAGGTGTTTCAAGTGATGCGTATAGCTGATGCTGAGCGGGTTGAGTTAGCTGCCTATCAGCTTAAGGGGGTAGCTAGACTCTGGTTTGACCAGTGGAAAGGGAGTAAGGCAGATGGGGCGCCAACAATTACTTGGGCAATGTTTGAGGAGGCCTTGTTGGGATAATACTTTCCCAGAGAGATGAGGCAGGCTAAGGTGAGAGAATTTCTGAACTTGAAGTAGGAGAATATGAGTGTATGGGAGTATAGGCTTAAGTTTACTCAGCTATCCCATTACGCTCCAGCTATAGTGCCAGATATGCATACCAGGATGGATCTCTTCATGTCCAGGCTCTCTCGAAAGACTAAGAGAGAGGGCAGGAAAGCGATGTTGATTAGGGACATGGATATAGCCCGTTTGATGACGTATGTGCAGTAGGTAGAGGAGCATAAGATGTAGGATAGGGAGGAGTTCAGAAGTAAGAGGGCTAAGACATCAGGCCAGGAGTCAAGTAAGAGAGGGACTGGTGGTGGAGGTCACTCATCCTTCCAGCCTAAGACAGTCGGACCAGCACCTTCACCCGCTAATGAACCCATACCAAGGGTCAGGAATGAGCAGGGATCATAGCACCACAGGTTTTCTAGTATCCAGTCACAGGGTAGCGTAGCTTAAGGACCAAACTGCTATCCTACTTGTGGTGAGTGTGGTAGGTCTTATCCCGGAGAGTGCCTTGTGGGCACAAATGGTTGTTTCAAATGTGGTCAGCTGAGGCATTTCTTGAAGGATTGTCCTATAGGAAAGCAGAATATGAGAGACACCAGATCACAGATAGTCTCTTCAGCACGCAAGGTAATCCACCCCACAGGGGTACTACAGCAAGGAAAAGCGGGGTCACCAACCACTTGTATGTCATGGGCACCAGACAGGAGCAGGAGAACTCAGCAGATATGGTTACATGTATGCTCAAAATCTTTACTCATGATGTTTATGCATTATTAGACCCAGGAGCCACATTGTCTTTTGTAACCCCATATGTAGCCGTGAAGTTTGGGGTCAACCCAGAATTTCTTTTTGAATCCTTTCAGTGTTTCTACTCCTACTGAGAGTTTATTTTAGCCTAAAGAATTTATAAGGGTTATCCAGTCTCTATTTATCATAAGACTATTGTAGCTAATTTGGTGGAGTTATATGGTAGAGTTTGATGTCAGCTTAGGCATGAATTGGCTTCATGTTGGGTATGCCTCCATATATTGCAGAACCAGAGTAGTCAACTAGAGTGGAGGGGTAGCTCAGTCATTCCTAAAAGTCAGTTTGTATCATATCTCAAAGCTAGGAAGTTAATCTCCAAGGGGTGTATATATCACTTAGTCAGAGTTTAGGATTCTCATGCCGAGGCACCAGCTCTTCAGTCTATTCCAGTTGTGAATGAGTTCTTAGAAGTCTTTTCTTAGGATCTTCCCAAAGACCCTCCTAATAGGGAGATAGACTTTGTGATAGACACTTTTCCAGACACTTTTCCAGATACTCAACCCATATCTATTCCTCCATGCTGAATCGCTCCTCCGGAGCTAAAAAAGTTAAAATTGCAACTGAAAGATCTTTTAGATAAGGGTATCATTAGACCAAGCATTTCACCTTGGGGTACTCCAATTCTTTTCGTGCATAAAAAGGACGGTTCTTTCGAATGTGCATAGAGTACCATCAGCTGAACAAGGTCACCATTAAGAATAAGTATCCTCTTCCCAAAATTGACTTATTCGATTAACTTCAGGGTGCTACCTGTTTTTTCAAGATAGATCTTAGATCTGGGTATCACCAGCTTAAAGTTGGAGAGAAAGACATTCCTAAGACAGCTTTCAGAACCCGATATGGCCATTATGAGTTTTTGTTCATGTCCTTCGGGCTAACAAATGCAGCAACAACTTTCATGGATCTTATGAACAGGGTGTTGAGGCCATACCTAGATATGTTCGTTATTGTGTTCATAGATGACATCCTAATCTACTCCCATAACAAGGACGAGCATGCAGACCATCTTAGAGTCATCCTTCAAACCCTTAAGGATCAACAACTATATGCTAAATTTTCTAAGTGTGAGTTCTAGTTGGAGTCTGTGGCATTTTTGGGGCACATTGTGTCTAGTGAGGCTATCCAGGTTGATTCTCAAAAGATTAAGGGAGTGATGAATTGGCCAAGGCCCAAAACACCTACAGAGATAAGGAGTTTCTTAGGCCTGGTGGGGTACTACAGACGGTTTGTAGAGGGGTTTTCTTCTATTTCATCTCCCTTGACTAAGTTAACTCAGAAGAAGACTATGTTCGAATGGTCAGAAGCTTGTGAGAAGAGTTTCTAGGAGTTGAAGACTAGGCTGACTACAGCCTCAGTCTTATCCCTAGCAGATGGGGTTGATGATTTTGCAGTATATTGTGATTCTTCCAGAGTTAGCTTGGGTTATGTACTAATGCAGAAAGGCAAGATGATAGCATATGCCTTCCGACAACTTAAGATTCATGAGAAAAATTACCCAACTCATGATCTTTAGCTTGCTGCAGTGGTGTTTGCTCTGAAGATCTGGAGAAACTATCTTTATGGTGGGCACGTGGATGTATTCACGGACCACAAGAGTTTACAGTATGTGTTTAGACAGAAGGAGCTGAATTTAAGACAGAGGAGATGGTTGGAGCTGCTGAAAAACTATGATATGAGTATCCTCTATCATCCAGGTAAAGCTAATGTGGTTGTTGATTCTCTTAGCAGGGTGACCATGGGGAGCACATCTCATGTTGAGGATGAAAAGAAAGAGTTAGCTAAGGAGGTTCACAGACTAGCCCATTTGGGGTTGTAGATTGAAGATTTTGATAAAAGTAGAGTCATTGTCAGAAATGGGTCAAAGTCATCTTTGGTGGTAAAAGTGAAAGAAAAGCAAGACAGGGATCCCATCCTCCTCCAACTAAAGGAAGATGTTCAGAAGCAGAAAGTATTAGTGTTCTCAAAAGCAGGAGATGGTGTCCTGAGGTATCAAGGCAGGTTGTGTGTGCCAAATGTTGATGGTCTTAGAGATAGGATCTTGGCTGAGGCTCATAATTCCAGATACTCTATCCACCCTGGTGCAACAAAGATGTATAGAGATTTGCAAGAAGTCTATTAGTGGGGTGGTATGAAGAATGACATTGCAGAGTTCATGTCTTGATGCCCAAATTGCCAGCAAATTAAGATTGAGCACCAAAGGCCTTATGGTGTAGTCCAGTACATAGAGATACCAGAATGAAAATGGAAGATGATTAATATGGACTTCATAACAGGCTTACCTCGATCCCGTAGATAGCATGATTTGTTATGGGTCACAGTAGACAGAATGACCAAGTCAACTCACTTCCTACCTGTCAAGATGACTGATACAGCCGAGGACTATTCTGCACTCTATCTAAAGGAAATTGTTAGGCTACACGGGGTCCTTATATCCATTATTTTAGACAGAGACGCTCAGTTTACAGCATAGTTTTGGAAGTCCTTTCAGAAAGGTCTTGGTACGAAACTAAATCTTAGCACAACTTTCCATCCACAGACAGAAGAGCAAGCAGAGCGAACTATACAAACCTTGGAAGATATACTGAGGGCGTGCGTGATAGACTTCAAAGGTAACTGGGATGATCATTTACCTCTGATTGAGTTCTCTTATAATAATAGCTTTCAGGCCAGCATACAGATGGCACCATATAAGGCTCTTTATGGGAGAAGGTGTAGATCACCCATATGGTGGTTTGAAGTCGGTGAGGCAGGGTGATAGGACCTGATCTAGTCCATTAGGCTTTGGAAAAAGTTAAGGTCATCCAGGAGAGAATCAAGACAGCTCAGAGCAGACAAAAGTCATACACAGATGTTAGAAGAAGAGACTTGGAGTTTGAGAGAGGCGATTGGGTGTACTTGAAGGTATCCCCAATGAAGGGAGTTATGAGATTCGGGAAGAAGGGGAAGCTTAGCCTATGGTATATTAGGCCTTATCAGATTCTGAGAAGAGTGGGTAGTGTTGCTTACGAGCTAGAATTACCAGCGGAGTTGAGTGCTATACATCCTGTATTTCATATCTCCATGCTTAAAAAGTGCTTGGGAGATCCCTCTCTAGTTGTCCCGGTTGGATGTGTTGGGATTAAGGACAACTTATCTTATGAAGAGATTCCAGTGCAAATATTAGACCAACAGGTTCATAAATTGAAGACCAAGGAGATTGCTTCGGTAAAGGTTATGTGGAGGAATCAATTCGTGGAGGAAGCTACTTGAGAGGCAGAGGAAGATATGAAGGTCAAGTATCCACACTTGTTCGTGGGCCTAAATGAGGACCTTGAAGGTAACTTTCATATTTCACCTTGAGGAATTATGTTTGTTAAGTTCGAGAATCATGTATTTTGAGCTAGTTTTGTACGTATCGTTATCATTCGAGGACGAATGATGCCAAGGGGGAGATATTGTAACACCTAGTGAAATGACGAAAATACTCTTAGAATTGACCTTGCGCGTAACTTGTCTTCCCTTGCTCTATTTGCAAATCTGAGACCGGATTTGCAATTAGTGTGAAAAATTAAGTCAGAAAATGGTCTCGACTGGATAAAAACTAGAAAAAATGCAAAGTATTTTTGTCAAAGTGAGCTTAAAATAGTGGGGTTTCCACGCCCCTTCCACGACACAGAGTGGATGTGAACCACACTTTGATTTCTTCAAAATTTGACGAAACACAAAAATTCATAAAAATTTGCTAAAAAGCACTAGTGCGTAGAAGGATGCATTTTTCATTTTTTTAAGGGGAAGGGTAATTCCGAATTTTCCTATTGTAACACCCCACACGTTACAATACTAGTACAATTCAAATGAAACATGACATGGTATGGTCAAATTAGCGCCAATTTTTAAAAGTGCTTGAATCCCGTGGTAATGGGTTATATGTGCGTCTAACGCTTAAGAGGGGCGAGTATATACATGTTTTGTACCAAATTGAGGAGATTACAACCTTAAATGAAGTGAGAATATTGAGGTGCTTGTAGAACTTAGGAAGCTAGTAGGTAAGTCACCTACATGCTTAGCTTAAATTTGTTAGTTAAACGGAGACGAGGCTCGACATCGAATTTGTCCAAGTTCGATTATGAATAAAGTCCGTGTTAAGGGTGTAACTTTGGCCCATGTTTTAGAATCATAAATGGACTATATGATCAGCCCAAGGAGGATATTAAAAGGCTCCTAAGACATCACAAGTTCTTGGATACTTTAGGCCCAACCCAAGTGAAGAAGAAATCTAAAAATAGGTAGCCCAAGTCCAACCAATTTGGAGCCCCAAAAGGCCCAAATGAAAGTAGAAAGGAGCTGATCACCTACTTGGTGAAATAAGGCTGAGAATGCCTCATTAGGTCGGCCACAATCACACCATAAAAAGGGTCAAAGAAGCTCCCACAAAGTCATTGTTCACTTGAACTCACAAAAAAAAAAAAAGATTTATCTTCAAAGTTCTCTCAACTTTTCTTCACCATGTAAAGCAGCTAAACAACTCTCCTAGGGTTCTTGGAGAATCCCTACACCTTGAAGTAAGTGGTAAGTTTACACATGTATTTAATATGGTTTCTTATGAAAAACAAGAAGGATATGCTAGTATGTTTGTGCTGGAAAATCTAAACAGATTCTGTTTTGAAAGTTGTTGCACATTTACCTTTTGTTTTAGTGACTTCTCTATGGTTTGTGGGCTGTAGTATGAAGATAATTTGATGTTTTAAACATGATTTGAGTTATAAACATCACCCTAAGGTTGCTGCCGTGATTTTGGTTTCATTTAACAAACGCTTTTTATTGGGTTATCTTAAGCGTCATGTTGATTGGAACTTGCGGGCTGTTGTATATAAGGCTATTAGCCCACGTCCGTCATGACTTTGTAAGTGTTATTATAAGACTGTTTTAGGTCTGTTTATATGTTTAAATGTTGCTGGAACTTTTTGGTTAGATTTGGAATAGGGTTGGAGTTGTTGACGTCGACCTGTAGTGAAGGAAGGTAACGTTATGCTGTCCATTTTTAGGTTGTGTGAAATTGTTATGTGTTGTGCTTTATGGGCTATTGTAAGACTGTCAAGATCTTAAACAAGATGTATATGACATGTACATGAGAATGGTTGTTGGAAAATACGATTATAGGTGAAAAGGTTGAAGAAATGCCTTGACTTTGCTAATTAAATGTTTGTTGCCCGTGTGTTGTTTTTCTATGTAATTGGGCTGCCAAGATGTGTCTACTGGCTACTAATGCTGGCTAACTATGTTGTAGATAAGTATTTGGAGGAAGGGAAGATTATTTTGAGGTAGTAACAAGGTCAGACAACGAGGTATGTAAGGCTACTTGATTTCGTATCACTTGGCATGAAGTATAGATCTCTCCTTGGTACATAAAGACATCTGCCAACTCTAGCACAACTTTTAACCATGTCTCTATTCTTTGGCATGTTCACATGCTTCCATACATAGTCACTTTCAAATCTGCATACATGCTTGTATACCAAGTTACATTAGTTCTTGTTACTAGATAAAGTTCATGAGTTGTTTCATTTCATACGCATTTCATTATTTGTGTAACGTACTCTTTTT
>JAOTQR010077340.1:0-12244 GCA_025774065.1 Solanum ossicruentum | reverse complement strand
CTATTTTGATCCAATTGAGGACTTCCGACTCCAATTTAATTATACCCACCATATTCACTTAATACTCTAATCAAACATCAGAAATATAGTTACGTTTAAATTACTCGACGTCCACAACAAAATTTCCCAATTGTATAGTTATCCTTAATTTAAAGAATTATGGGGTCTAACAAGATATAACCATTTTGAGTTCTTGGTCATGTAATTTTGGTTGATGAATGCGCCTATAACCTTATGGATTTGATGAATAGAGTGTTTAGATAGTATCTAGATATGTTTGTGATTGTGTTTATTGACGATATTTAGTATATTCAAGAGATGAAGAGGAGCATGCAAAACACCTCAAAATCATCCTTCAAATCCTTAAGAACCATGAGTTGTATGCAAAATTTTCGAAATGTGAATTCTGGCTTAATTCTATGGCTTTCCTAGGCCATATTATCTCTGGTGATGGTATTTGAGTAGATGTTCAAAAGATAGAAGCGGTTAAGAACTAGTCCAGACCAACCTCTCCAACTGAAATAAGAAGTTTCTTGGGGTTGGCCGGCTACTACCGCCGATTTGTTGATGGATTTTCTTCATTATCCCCACCATTGATAAACTTTCAGTGGTCCAACGAGTGTGAGAAAAGTTTTCAAAAGTTAAAAACTAGACTGACTACTGCACTAGTCCTAACCTTGCCCGATGGAACAAAAGATTTTGTGATCTATCGTGATGCTTCGAGAGTTGGATTGGGACGTGTGATGATGCAGAGAGAGAAAGGGATAGCCTATGCTTCCAGAAAACTAAAGATTCATGAGAGGAATTATCCAACCCATGATCTTGAGTTGGAGGTGGTGGTGTTCGCACTCAAAATCTGACACCACTATATGTATGGAATGCATGTGGATGTGTTCACTGACCATAAGAGCTTGCAGTATGTCTTTAGTCAGAAAGAGCTCAACTTGCGACAGAGAAGATGGTTAGAGTTGCTCAAGGATTATGACATGAGTATTCTATACCATCCAGGTAAAACTAACATTGTTGCTGACGCTCTTCGCAAGTTTTCAATGGGTAGCACAGCCCATGTGAAGGAAGGAAGGAAAGAGCTAGCTAAAGAAGTGCATCGGTTAGCTCAATTAGGAGTCTAACTTGAAGAGAATGATGATGGAAGAGTTAATGTCCCGAATGGGTCTGCTTCATCTTTGGTGGCAGAGGTGAAAGAAAAGCAAGACCGAGCTCCTGTCCTACTCCAATTGAAGGAGGCCATCCACAAACAGAAAGTGATGGTCTTCTCCAAAGGGGGAGATGGAGTGTTGAGGTACCAAAGTAGATTGTGCATCCCAGATGTTGATGGTATATGAGATAGAATTATGGCTGAAGCTCATAGCACTAGGTATTCCATTACTGTTGGCTCTACCAAAATGTACCACGACTTGAGAGAAGTCTATTCGTGGAGTGAAATGAAGCGGGATATTGCTGAATTTGTTTTCAAGTGCTAGAACTGTCAGCAAGTGAACGTTGAGCACTAAAGGCCATGTGGATTAACTCAAAACTTTGAGATTCCGGAATGGAAGTGGGTGATGATCAATATAGACTTCATTTTTGGTCTACCGAGGTCTTGAAAGCAACATGATTAAATATGGTGATAAGTAATTGGTTCACTTCTTAGCAGTTAAGACAACTAACACTGAGGAAGAGTACGACAGGATGTACATCCAAGAGATTGTGAGGTTGCATGGAATTCCCTTGTCCATCATCTTGGATAGATGAGCTCAATTCACCTCCCAATTTTAGAGATCATTTCAGAAAAGATTGGGTACAAAGGTAAATTTGAGTACACCTTTCCATCCACAGACCGATGGCAAGGTAGAGCGTACAATTCAAACGTTAGAAGATATGTTGAGAGCCTGCGTTCTTGATTTCTAGGGAAATTAGGATGAGCATCTACCGTTGATTAAGTTTACATATAATAATAATTATCATGCAAGTATTCAGATGGCTCCCTATGAAGTTTTATATGGGAGAAGATGCAGATCACTAATTGGGTGGTTCGAGGTTGGAGAAGTAGAGCTGATTGGGCCTGACCTTATCCATCAAGCAATGGAGAAGGTTAAGATCATTAGAGAATGATTGAAGACTGCGCAACGTCACCAGAAATCCTACACCGATGTGAGGAGGAGAGATTTGGAGTTCGAAGTGAATGACTGTGTATATTTGAAGGTGTCATCTATGAAGGGTGTCATGAGATTTGGGAAGAAGGGTAAATTAAGTCCACGTTATATTGGACCCTATCAGATTGTGAAGAAGATTAGGAAGGTTTCCTATGAGTTAGAGTTCCCTTCCAAATTAGATGGTATTCATGCATGTTTCATGTGTCAATGTTGAAGAAATGCTTAGGAGATCCTAACTTGGTAATCTCTATGGAGAGCATCAGAGTGAAGAACAATCTGACCTACGAAGAAATTCTGGTCCAAATTGATCATCAGATTCGCAAATTGAGAACCAAAGAGATAGCCTTAGTCAAAGTCCTGTGGAGGAATCAATTTGTTGAGGAGGCCATATGGGAAGCTGAGGAAGATATGAAAGAAAAATATTCGCGTCTATTCGTACCAACAGATGAAAACGTTGATGGTAAATTCCTTATCCTTGACCAAATTGATTGTCTTTTCTTGTTGATTGTCTATTCCCGAGCCCGAATAGAGATTGTTGATAGAAATGAGGAGTTGAAAGATAGATTGATAGATGGAATGTTGAGAGGAGTTTCGAGTCTATTCATGCGCTGATATCCACCCTTACTCATCATTCGAGGACGAATAATCCCAAGGGGAAGATGATGTAACACCCAACAAAATTATCAAAATAGAATGGAGACGTGTGCGTAACGTGTCATTCCAAGCTCGGACGGAAAATTTGAGACCAAATTTATGATCAGTGCAAAGAATCAAGTCAGGAAATGGTCTCGATCCAATTTAAGAGCAACCGGATCGAAAAATAATTTTCACAAAATTGACTAGAAACAGTGACAGTATGCGACAGGGTCGCGACGCAAACCTATAGCGGATGAAAAACAGTGAGGGTACACGATAGCTCCACGACACAGACCCACACTTATATGTTTTCTCAATTTTTCGATGGGATTAAATTTTTGAAATTCACAGATGTGCGACTGGTCCGCGTTAAAATTTTTAAATCTTTTGAGGGGCATTCTAAACTTTTTTCCATCTCTTTTAAACTTAACCCATGACCCATCTAGGTCGTTTTGATGAGTAAATATGGTCAAAAACCCCATTCTAAGTCTTTCTTCATTATACTTGAAAGTTAGGGCTTGAGAGAGAAGAAAGAAGAACGTGAGATTGAGAATTCTTTATGGGTGATTTGAAGAGCTTTAACCCAGGTATGTAAGGCTAAACAAAAACATGAGATTGTTCTCTCATGTGTCCCATAGATGGTCTTAGATGGTCGATTGAAGGTTCTTGAGTCTATATGCATGATTTTCTTGATTATATTCTTGAAAACTATATTAAATGTACGTATTTTCACATGTTGATGATCATCATAAACTTGTTTTCTTGAGTTGAATACTTTCTTGAGATATTTCATAAGTCCTTTATTTTAATGGTTAAAAGCATGCATGAAAGAAGACAGGGATTGAGTCTAGAGCCTTGATTGAGATTGAGATGTGAGAATGATGATGAGTTGATAGAACTTGATAGTCTTTTGAGTCTCCATAAATGAAATCTAATGATTTGTCTATGAAATTGTTCCATAATGATTGTTCAAATCCTCGATTGAGATGTTGATTGATGAGATGATTAGAGTCTCTTTAAGATTGATTGAAAGATTGTGCATCCACGAGGCTGATTGAGATAGTTTGATTGGATGAATTATTTTATGAGCATTGAGTCATGGAAGGAGTATCGAGCACCAAAAGTGTAAGAGTTAGTCCAACTCGCACTCGTCAAACTATGTAGCCAAGCGTAGGTGAGGATCAGGACCACCAAATCACCTTTGATGAGGTCCCTCTCTGATTAGAAGTCCCTGAAATCAATAGAGGACTTATCTACTGTCTCCATTTGGACTAGTCCATGTAGTTTCGATTCATTCTTTACCTAGCAAATATGGGACGGTTGTGGCAATATCAACGTGATTATTATACAATCACTGGCTCATAAGTGATTGTTGTTGGATAAGAGAAACTCCCTAAAAGTTTCTACCTTTAGTACTCCGAGTCGAGATGTGATGATGAGATGTGATATGATGAGTTGACATGTGATGTGATGAGATGAGTTGAGACAAGTCTTTCTGAGATGAGTCTGATTTGATTGATAAGTTAATGGATCACTTGTCTATTCTTTATTCTTTTTTTAGATAGACATTTGACATGTTGATTGATTTCTATATTGAGTTGATATTGTTTCTATATTATTCTACCTGTTTCGATTTCACTCAGCTATTTTATATACCTGTACATTCCAAGTACTGGCGTCTCCTTTTGGACTGCATCGTATTATGATGTAGATACGTAGGATAGAGGTCATCAGCAGACAAATCGTTGAGGTTGCATTATTTTCATCATGCTTTAGAGTTAGTTTTACTTATCGATTTATTTTGATTGAGGTAGTCATGAGTGTGTCATTGGCACCACCTAATAGTGATAGAGGCTTCATTAGACTAGAGTCAGATGTTGATGTTGGAACTTATGAGCTAGTTTCTTTCTACTAGCCTTTCATCATATTATTATTTGAGACTAGATGGTTAGATGTGCCCATTTATTTATTGTGTCTTCCGCTAATTAGTATAGTGTGTGAATGGGCGAATGTGATGAGGCCAAGTGATTCACTTGGGGACTAACAATAGTCTCTGAGTGCTGGCCACGTCTTGGATCCCCTTTCAGGGCATGACATTAAATCATGAGATTACTATTTCATATGGAAGGTCGGGTATGATTACTTAAGAATTTTCAAGATGTTATATTGTCAAAATGAACAGATTATTAAAAGATATTCTCTAAAAATACAAACTATAATAAACACTTCGCTCCTAAAACACATCACAAAAAATTTAAAATTAGTTCACCCACAAATAGGGCAAACTACAATTTTTTTTTATTAGCTCTTCTTGTGAAACTATATCATATCTAAATACTAACTCCGTCACAGTTCACCCCAAAACACATCACAAACATTTTAAACATAGATACCCACAAATGGGCAAATTACAATATTTCTTTTTATTAGCCTCTCTTGTGAAGCTATATCATATCTAATTATTGAGTGTATTGTGAAGTTTATTTGATACATAAAATTGTGAGTTTCTTCAACAATAAAAATACAGTAATATTAAGAATTTTTTCCATAAAATAAAGTTTACTATTTATTTGCTTACTATCCATAGTAAAAAACTACTGAGATCAACGGGAACGATTTCATTCATCAATAGATTTTGTTTTCTTTTTATTCTTTTAGCAATGTCCTTAGAAGTTTTCTAAGTTTCGTATTGATGTGTGAAGCCGATGTAGCTCCGTTAACAGAGGGTCTCCTCGATGGTAAAAGAATGATGTTAGTTTCATTTATGGGCATGTTTTCTGCCAACAAAAAATAGCGACATTTATCATTTTCTTAAAATAACAAAATAATAAAACAAGGGAATATCTAGATATTTTGAAGTGAACAAATTAAATGTTTTGCCTTTGAATGCGCAATTACTAAATTTATGAGCAAAGTTCTTTGGAGTCCTCGATATTTTTATTTTATGATACTTTTTGCATCTACAAACATTTATCAATCGAATATACAGACCTTTTGGATTGTTGAGACATGACTTTGAAATTGCAAAGATCAAAATATAAAATAGAAGATAATAGATGAATGAGAAAAAAAGAAGTGAATAACCCCAAAATCATTATTGAAGAAAGGCATATAACTTTACGTGAGAAGCTAATAGTTTGTTCACAAATGAGTCGACTACTTTTTAAATTTTCGTGATGTATTTTGGAATGAAGTGAAGAAGTTAATTTCATTTGTCACAATCCCTTTATGACATGTAGTAGCCAAAAAATGCCTGTTTTAAGGTGAGACTCCTACCATGCCTTTGAGTAAGTGACGTTATAGAGTCATTTAACTTTGATCTAATTCATTACATGTAAGCATGATTAATTAATGTATCTACTGTCACTTCAATTTAATGTGATTTTGATGCAAACACTCACTTGTTCTTTTAAGTTTATTGCTTAATTTTGCATGTGAGGTAGTAACCCTTTAATAAAGAAGGTAGTATTTTCTGAAGAGCAATATAGTGATTCATGAATAGCATTTAAAAATAATACATGAACCAAAACCAAGATCTTTTGTTTATTGTATTTGTTGTATCATGACACACAGAAGTTGGTATTTTCTTTCCTACATAAATAAGAAATCACAAAATCATGAACAAATCCTTCATTACAAAGCACATCCCCTCATTAGGACTACAATGTCGTTTGCAAAGTGCCCTTATTCATATTTTCACAAGAACCCAAGAGAAGAAATGCATTCACCATATATGAAATAATGACTATGAAAATTAAACAACACCAATTTGAAAATTATATTTTCATCAACATTAACTAAAAACTAGAAATAGACTTCACAAAATATGGACAAAAATCAAACATTAGTGCTTCATCCAAACTTGGTAACTTCGAGAAAAACAAATATAAGCATTCATGATTTTGTATTTACTAAATTTAATCTAATATCGGCCCAAGCATTCTTTGTTTTGCAACGAAAAATAAACAAAAACATTTAAATTCTTTCACTATCCACAACATATTAAATCTAGATTTGCTTTCCAGCATAATTATCTCTAAAATATATCACTCATGGTCTTTTTTATTCAATCTCATCAATTTTGTGACATGTTCAGATATGACTTGAGGTCTTATATCTGGATCACTAATAAGACTAAATAATTCATAGTGTTGTTGTAACAGTCCAAGTGTGGGCATGAAATGATATTCTTCTTGTGTTGACTTGTTAACATCTTCAACTTCTTCTTCAATTCTGCCACGTTGCCCCATGTTCTTATATTATTCACTAAACTGAAACTAAAATATTTATTATAAGATATGTAAATAAAAAAAGTTGTTAGATAAACCACACTTACGACATGTCATTTTTGTTCTTTTTCTTGAGCCTTCTCACTCTCTTTCTCTTTTAGTTGTTGCATCATTTTTTCTAATATTTTTTATTTTTGATCTTTCAACTGTTTTCATAAGATTAGGTGGGTTCACCGCATGTTATGGCAATACATTTCAAAAATTTTCACCCCTTACAAGCATCAACTTGGCCCTATATGTCATCAAATATGCTTTCTTACTATACCACTAATTTATTTTAGTAATTGGTTCTATCTTCTGATACAACATAGCCTTGATGGTATGAGGGCATGGGATGCCAGTCAACAACCATGGCCTATATATGTATTATTAGTTCCTGGTGTGCCTATTTTTACCTTTAGATACTTCATACCCAAGATCTCCATTGAAATCAATATTACATGATTGAGCTATTTTCATATAAGAAGTGACTAATTTCATGCATTTAGGACTGCAGTTAGCAGTCTATTTGCTTGCATTCTCTTACTTCTCTCTTAATTTGTTCATTAACTTGATTCTTATATCTTCAAGGCGTTTTCAAGATTGGCTTCCCTCTTGCTTCTAGGATTCTATGAAAATATTATCTACCATTTAATTTTTACACATGGTATTCAAATATGCCCCGCACTATCTTTGAGGTGAATATTTAAGCAAATATCACACTTTGACAATGCAACAAGTGCACTTAAGTATTCCTTAAAATCTTCCTCGTAAGTACTCCAAGCAGCCCACCAAAATAGTTTCTTCATTTGACCTAAATCTTTTCATTCAATTGGCCTTAATATGCCTAACACAATATCTATATCCATTAAAAGTGAATAGTTACTTAACAAACTCAAAGAGAAAAAAATAATCGAAAGCATCTTAAAGTACTTGTGCTAAGACAAAGTAAGGACATTTTTCAATGCATATAACAGTTTCTGAATATGTCAAATACATAACTATCCAGTTATCAATTACTATAAAAAAATGGGATAAAATGATTCAAATACATACAAGCAATTACTTGCCTTCTGCATATTAGACATAAAGGTGACACTTTCACCATTGTTCAGATTTAATGAGTTATTCAAAAGTTGTAGAAATCATGTCCATGTTCATATTCTAGTTGTCACTTTATCCATTACAGTTCATGCCAATGAGTCAAAAGAATTTTGACAATCTTGTCCTGTAGCCATCAATAGTTGTCCCTTGCATTGACCCTTCAAAAAGGGTTCATCTAGTCTAATCAAAAGGTTTCAATCCTTCTTTTCGTCCCAACTTCAGCATATGAAGCAGATGTACATTCTTAGAAACCTTCTTTTACCTTGTTTCAACCCATATTTTGATAAATTGATCACAATATAACTATCAGAATTGCTCGCCTAATCTCATTTGCAAAAGTTTCTACTACTCTGTTGTAATCATCTAAGAAGCTGCCTTGCATATTTTGAAGGGTCATCCTCTTGGCCCTTTTCGACTTTGAAGAATTAGTATTCAAGTCGAATTTATCCTTCAAGTCTTGTCTCATATCCTTAATCTTGTATGCAAGATTATTCTACACTTTACTCTTGAAATACTGTGCCAAGTAGTTGTGCAAGCTCTAGAATTTTTAAATATATTCTCACAATTGTGATTTGCATTCAATGTTATAGCCCTAAAATCTGAACCTTTGCTATCTCATGAAATAAGGAAAACAAATCAACAATCAATCATGCATTTATACCTCAGTCTTGTTTTGGCACTTTTTTCTACTACTTTAGGTTTGACATTTGCAAGGAATGCAAATTCATTATTCTTGCCTCATTTAAGTCCTTGAAGGTTATGGAGGAATGAAATTCCTTGACTGAGCTTCTCATTTACTTCTCTAGTCTTATAATTACCATCATCTAACTTATTATTATCACTAAAGTCACTTTCTGAGTCAACATTAATTTCATATTTACACTCAATCGGGTATATTTCATTAGATGAATAATATTTGGGGCAAAAATAATTTTTCAAAATCTATCAACCACAAAAAAATTAACTATCTTAAACTGTTCATTTAATAAGTACTGGAGTTTCCTAATATGTTCATACCTTTCAACCAAGTAAAATTTTTAGAAGACCCTTTTACAAGTAGTTGCTTCACAAACAAAAATTCAAAGTTTTTTAAAGAAAAACCATACAAAATAAATTCGACTGTAAAATAATTTACTCAATTTGGACCAAATCCAAACTATTTACACTTACTGAATCTATAACCCAAATTATTTTCTTACTTCACTTTTTCTTTTTACTCTTGACGTCAATATAACTGCTATGAATTAATTATCTGTGATATTCCATTGATATATTGATACCATATCGGTATCATATACTCCACTGGATCGGTATCATATACTCCACTGGAACATTGATACCCTATTGCTATCATATAAGATTGAGCTCTTTTTGGAAGAAATAAATAAGAAACAATTAAGAGAATATCATTAAAGTCACAATTTTATTTATTAAACTATAAATTAGTAGAAAATATATTTTTGTGATGCTACATTGGTATATTGATACTATACCGATAATATATACGAGTGAGCTTAATCCTCTGAGATACTCCTTTGGTATATTGATGCTCTATCAGTATCATATATGATTGGACTTTTTTAAAAAAAATATCAATACCATATCAATATTATTTTGATACTTTATCAGTATATTAATACCATATCAATATTATATAGGACTAAGCTTAATTATTTGTAATACTCTACCAGTATATTTATACCTTATCAGTATCTTATGTGATACACCATTGGTATATTGATACCCTATCGATATTATATTGGATTAACTTTTTTTTAAAAGATAAAAAATAATTAAGATATGAAACCGATAAGGTATCGCAAAACAGCCTACTGCCATTCTTTGTGATACTCTATTGATATCACTTATGATACTCTATTAGTATATTGATACTCTATATGTATCCTTTGTAATACTCTATTGGTATATGATACCCTATAGGTATTATATATGATGTGCGCTGATGTGACCATGCGAATTTTAATAATAGACAAATTGGGGGAGGGTATTAATTGTAATTAATTAGGGGACATAAATTTAAAGGGGAATATGGATGTAAAGAATTTCCCTAAGTTTTCTTTTTGTACTCTTCCACTATCTTATTATAGTCTATGATATCTGAATCAATGTCTCTCCTAGCAGCAACATACTTCTTGTCATATACTAGTTGAAATTTCGCAATTCATTTATCCCCATAATGTAACATATAGTCAACAGATAGATTTTTCATATTGAACTAGAAAATAGACATAAAAGACCTCAAAGTAAGCACTTTAGAGAATTCAAATTAAAAAAAAAAAACATAGAGGGGCTGCATGTTTATTTCAATTAAAAAATAGAGGAAAAGTACTTCTCAATTAGCAGACATAATAAACAATGAACAAGATACGAAACCACATGAATATACTATTTTAATTCAAGGAAATAAATAATTATTTCTTATATTTAACAGAACAAAAAAAGAACAATAATATATAATATTCTCAAAAAAAAAAAAAGAAAAAAAGATCGTAACTCAACCCAATGCACAAATCAATCAAATCCAATATCACATGAGTACTACTATTGAACTCAAATAAATAAATAATTATTCACTAGTACCAGAAGATTATACAAATCACAAATCCTAACTATGTTACTTTGAAATCATAAATCATAAATTTAGTAAAATAAGACATAATTTACTAACCTATAAAGAGAAGCTACAGATAGCCATATTTGATACTCCTTTGAAATCGATGAAATGGAAGAAAGCTATCTGAAATTATTAAAATTGGGGAAGAAACAAAAGAAGAGAAAATAGGGTTGTGAGGATAGGTCCGATCTTTTAATAGATGTGCTTACGTGGATGTTGATGTGGCATCATACTTCGCACATTTACATTTATATTTACATTTACGCTATATATAAGTGAACAACGAGAGGACTAACATAGCAATGAGAAGTGACATAATAAATTACTTAGTGTATACTTTATGTAATTTCCTATTCCTACCTTAGAGACATGTTCCCTTTAAATGGTGTTAGTAGTATAAGAAATGGAGTCTCACTTCTACACATATGCTTAGGTTATTCTATCTCTTAAACCTTCTTCTTCACCTTTTTCAAGTCTTTTCAAATTTTGTCCGCTATTTTTTGAAGGAATTCATTTCGCTCATGATTCGGAACTCTAGATAAGTTTTTTGCCTAATTATTGTTGTTATTTTTTTAATCTATAAAAAGGAGTGACAATCAAAAAATATAAGAAATTATATAATCAAGATAGCAATCTCCAATAAAACAACAAGATAAGAATTACTACATAAATTCACGATGAATAAACTTATAAGCAGAAGAAGCATATGCTATACCTGTAAACTAAACAACTAGGTCTAAAATTTTATTAGGACATCATGAACCCAGTCCTAAACAAACATTTATTTTCAGTAAGTTGTCTGAAGAAATCAGAATCCTAAACCTAAACAAATCCCGAGCCTAAACCAACCCCCTCCCCCCCAACAACTACCCTCATACCTAAAGCACCTATGCCAATATATATTTGATACTTACCCTGAAATGGAACTGCATAGGTATACTAAAGAGCTTTCATTCCGAGCAACTAATGAAGTTTTCTTTTCCTCGATTGATTATGATAGCTGAAGAAAGTGGTGAGTGGTATCATAGTGGATACGTTCCATCTGAAAGTTGCACAGGTAACTGCATATATGTATCTTTATCTTTATATTTAAAAAATTGTTTACCCTTTAATTCATTTTACAAGAAAAAAATTAATTAGCAAAATTCACACGTCAATAAAATTTAACAGGAAAATAAGGTAAAGAAGAAAGAGGGGAGAGTGACGGAAAATGAGAGGGTTAAGTTATGGGATATATGGGTGTGTGTTACGTGCGAAGGGATAGTGGGTTATTTGATTAAGTTTGAAGTTTTAACTAGTTTTTAGGAGGGAATTTTGGTCTTAGGCTATTCTAATATTTTGGAGAAAAAGGTTAGAAATTTGTTCTCTCTCTCTCTCTATATCTATCTATCTATCTATCTATCTATCTATCTATCTATCTATCTATCTATCTATATATATATACATAT
>JAOTQR010077339.1:0-12244 GCA_025774065.1 Solanum ossicruentum | reverse complement strand
TGAAAATAGAAAAGGAAAGAGTTAAAGGTAAAATGGAAGCATCCATAGATTATGCATTTAAGCTTTCAAAAAAAAGGGGAGGGGGGAGGGGGGGAGAGGCGAAAATAATAAAAAACTTCTAGGCTCACATGACGCATGTTCCTTAAGTATGAGCGAATGATAATTTATATAAAACAATAACAAATAAGCAATTTACATAAGAAAAATAAACAATTTGCATCAAATAAACACGACAAATAATAATTAAGCAATTAAGGTGAAGCAAACAATAAAAGTAAGACAAACAAACAATTACAAATTTTAATTATTAACCTAAGTCTGTTATGGTTTAGGACCTAAAAATCCCCAACGAAGTCGCCAAACTGTCATACCCTATTTTAACCCATTGTCAAACGATGTATAGCATATTTGTGATTACTCAATTATTAAGCTTAAGGAGTCGCCACCTAATTATTTTTAAGGTAAATTAGGATACCCATTTTTGATAAAGTGTTGCTAAATTAACTCCAAATTAATGGTCTACTTGACCTATGTGATTCTAGATAAGAGTCCTAATTACCCTAAAATGAAGGGATTAGGTATCTTTTAGGATTCGTTAAAAATGATCACTGACCAAACTTAGGTTAATTAATTCAAAATAGAAATGATGTAATTCAAGTTTATGTGCTAAAATGATGTAAAAAATTAAGATAAATAAACAACTTAACAATAGGTAAACAAACAAATAAATAAATGAATAAGTAGGAGAGAATGTGGGATCAGAATATGACAAGGTCAAAAATGGGCCCAATGCGTTATTACTCCCTCTTTACCATTTTTGAAAATTGACTCTATTAGATATCTTAAAGCAAGACTTAAAAGTACATAAAACAATTATTCAATAGTACCAAATAATATAATTCAGTATTTTGAAAAGTCATGTAAATCTAAAAAAAAAACACCTTGTATTTGATGTTTACGTGTGGTGAATGTATAGCATAATAGTAAAAGTTATTAAGCTTTTGAGATTTTTGAAGAGGGTGACATATAAAATTGGAGAAGAAGGGAATGATGAATTGCTTTATTTTTACAAGCTGCATGTGTGCTTCAAGAAGTCAGCTATAGCATGTCTTTCATCATATCGTAAAACGTACCTGGCTTCTTTGGAGCGATAATTCCACTTGAGTTCGTCTTCTCGCATTGATCCTCTACTCGTAGTGATTGAACTCCAAATGACGTTGTTCCATCGTGGTGTACATGTGAAATATACAAAGGTGGATAAGAGTATGTTTGTTCTCAACAAATATACGCATCTTTTCGAAGCAGCTTCTGGGACAAAATGAGTTGACGAGTTGGAGCATAACTTCCACAATCCCTAACTTGTTTCTTGAGAACCTTTTGAACTCAACGATCGAAATCCCAAACCTTTGAATTTTCAAAAGATTCTATGCTATTTTTGAAATTCTTATCTCTGGAATATATCTCTGTGGTCATGTTGGAGAGTATGTATATATATCCTCTCTGCCCCTCCCCTTCTATTCCCTTCTTCTATGCATAGGCATGGAGAAAGAGACGTTGGGAATCAAGAAAAAATAAAGTGGAGATATTGTTGTCCCCCACTCCTCTCCTTTAAAAAATAAAACTTTGTACTAGAAAAGAAAAAAGAGAAAAAGAGACGTTGGTGTTGGGGCCCATGCAGCGGAGCGGGCAATAAAATTTATGAGGAATAAATAAAACAAAATAGGCACTAGAAAATTTAACGTGGTTCACCCAAAACTTTTGAGCTATGTCCACAAATCAACACTTTTGGTATATTTTTTCTACTATTACAAATAGTAGGCACAAGTGTACAATTTTCTCTACTATTACAAATATTAGGCTCTCAGAGAAAAATACAAAAAAATAGTAAACACGCTATTTCTTTTAGGAAAAAATAATTCCTAAGCACACTCTAATTTTTCTTCACAGATTATTTTATTTTATAGTTTATGGTATACCTCACAAAAAAAATAAATACTGTGTATATATTTCTTTCTCTCTGTGGCTCTCTGCATATTTTTCTCTCTTTTTCTTCTCTTTTTGTGGTGAAAATCTTAAGGAGCAATTGCTCCTTTTTATAGGCAAATGTTTGCCTCCTTTGTTGACAACTCAGAAAGGAAAAATGTAGGTTGTCCGTGTATAATGCAAATTGTGCAATTTGCATTTTACAAATTGTGGCCGTCTTTGGTGACTCAATTTGGCAGCCTAAAAACGTGTGGGACCCACTCAACAATCTCCTCCTCCCGACAAATGGAGGGCTATACACTTTTGCAATTTCGACTGTTATGTTACAGCTCCCCCTTGCAAATGTAATCAGGTAATCCTGATGTAGACTTTCTGGAGTCAACATTGCCAGCTAAATCTACTATCCATCTTGCATCGCCACTATCAAATAGTGAGACACGCTATTTGATCACACTTTGTCAAGAAGACTTTCGACGTAAAACATTACTGCAGATCTTCCCTCAAACTTTGATCACACTCAATCTTGTGAGCTCCCCCTCCAGCGATTATCATTTGGAATCTGTCACCATCTTGTACCGCCACAACAACCTGCAAAACACGCCGCTCAACCATCTTGTCGGGAAGACTTTCGACACAAGGCATTACCGCAGACCTCCACATCACTAGGTTATAGGGTATGATCCGCCAATTCATCTTGTATCGTCGTTATCACTCAATGAGACACGTTGCCTGTACCATCACTTGACAGGAAGACTTTCGCTATAAGACACCCTTGCAGATCTTTGGTCATGTTTTCATAACGAGAATTTTGTATGCGTCGATCCATCACACCTGCCCTCCGAACCTGGCTCTGATACCACTTGTTAGGACCGCACACATTCTCACCCCTACCCCGCATTAGTATGATATTGTCCGCTTTAGGTCAAGCCCTCAAGAATTTATTTTTGGGTATCACCCAAAAGGCCTCATACTAATGAGATTTGGTTCAACCTTATAAGTTGATCATTTGCTCGTTGGGGCTGTTGACACCCAATTTTACCCTCCACGGGGTCAATTTAATCATCGAAGCTTTATTTGTATTTTTAACATTTTCCTTTTAAAAAAATAATAAATAAATAAATTCAACCGGGCGCGTGTGATACACGCGCCCCCAATTCCTAATCCCTTATCCCATTTCCCCTTCATTCTCTTAAACAGAAACACCAAAAAACCAGAGAAACCGACAACCAGAAAACCCAAACCCTTTCCCCTTCACGCGTAGTCAATCTCTATTCCTCCATTCTTCTTCTCCTCCGCGAACCAGCCGCCTCCGTCCCCCTCACTCATCTCTCCTTCTTCTCCCTTTCACGTTCACTCCATCGCACCCACGTTCACCCGACCAAAACCGAATCACCCCATACCTCTGTGTCGGCCTGACAAACGCACTCACCACGATCCATACTCTCTCTCAGACCGTACCATCTCACCCCTCTCACCGTGCTTATAATAATCCTAAACCCATACTCCTCGGTCGAGTCGACCGTTACCCCATTTCATATACATACTCCCAGAAAGAGGGAGAGAAGGGGGATCAGTCGGGAATTGGGGGAAAAACTTGAGCATATTCCATCGTTACTATTGAAAAGAAAGAAAATCAGAACCTCTGTAAAAGTTCAAACCAAAATATCCAGTCTTTGAGTCAAAAAATTCGAAGCGAATTTCGTGGCGGTATCGAAGTTCACATCAAGCTCGTCATCCCAGTTCGCTGCCCCCAAAAAGATAATACTCTATCTTTTTCATCATGTCGAGTTTTAGGGATTGTGGTTAAAATCGTTGAAGGCGTTGTGAAGTTATATTTGTGTGTATTAGTTAATTTTTCATTTAAATTGCTCTATGCAAATTGACTGGACAATACTGTTAATTGTTGATACCATGTATACGTTTTGCTCATCTTGATTGAAATATCCTGAAACTGATGTTCTGGTGCTGCTGTTGTTTGATCGTTGAGTCGTTTCTAGGGCTGTGTCTACAATGTTATCACTGTAGCCTTAACTCGTTGACAAAATCAAACGGGCTTTGAAATGATTTTGTGTCCCAAATATATGCGGTAATGTTCGAAATCCAGTTTGTTTTGGTCCTTAAGGGTGTTGCCAGTTTGTTTAGGCAAATCAACTTACATAGCCTGTTGCTGCAGTTGTTTTATTCACTGATGACCTCTAAGGAGCCAGGCCAGTATGGAGATAATTTGGTCTTTCAAATACTTGCTATAAATGATAAAATCTTCTCAGTTGTTATGGTGTGTTTGATGATTCATGATGTTGTTAGCTCATCTTGACAAATCAGTTTATAGAGTCTGTTGCTGCTACTGCTTTTGTTTGCTGTCAACTTGCTAAGGAGTTCAAACTAATACGAAAAGGATTTGGTCTTTCAAGAATCTGTTGTAAAGCTGCAAATAACTGCTAGTTATCTTGGTGATAACTCCTTAAGATGTTAGTTTGCTTTTCTATGATTGTAATCTGCCTGTTCTATTGAGACTGAGTTATCTCATATTGCTTTTCTCTGTTCGTTTAATCGTCTACCAAGCATTTCATTTGAACTTCATATTTGCTGTTAACATCTTTCCTCTATCTGTTACCATTGCTGTGAATTTGCTATGTGCATTCTGGTGTTTTGATATATCGTGAGTTATTGGCTCTTGCTCGTATGCAATTGTTGTGTGCATTTTGGTGTTTTGATATCTTGAGCTATTAACTCTTGCTCATAGTCGTATTTCATATGCAAATCCTAATCCTTATTACCATTTGTTTGCATGAACAACGCTTCGAGTCGCTTTGGACTTGCATTCCCTTGGGCCATGGAGGCCCAAACTCTCTCTTCGTTGAGTCAGCCCAATTTCCAAGAAAGAAGCTGTTAAGCAATCCCGGGATGGCAAAGTTACAGATAGAAATAAAGGGGATAAGCATTACGTCAACTCTTTTTCTTTATTTTTGTTTATTTTATATATTTGTATTTACTTGGACACTAACATTTATTCTATTGGTTATCTAATTAGATTCCCCAGTGACGTCAAAACCATTTATGTTGTTACATTTGATTTTCCCTTTTTATTTAAAAAAAAAAGCATTTTGCATCTGTAAAAAAAAAAAGGAGAAATAAAAAATACAAAAATATAAAAAATATGATTTTATTATGTTAATTCAATTTTTAAACTTAGTCAATTTTCAAGTTTTAGTCAAATCTTTCAATGTTTAGTTAAAGTCTTCCAAAAAAAAAAGAAATTAAATCACTTGTAAAATTAGTCAACATTTTTTTAAGTCAAAATAAAGTTAGTCAAACCACTTAATCGCCAGATAACCGTATTTAACGGCCATTTCGAGTGTTTAACACCTTCTCGAAGTGGAAATGTGAACCCGAACCTGAACTATGGATTTTTAAAAGATTTTTCTGTTAGATCTTTTAAAATATTTAATGGTTTCCTAATTATCCGTAAAATTAGGTGGCGACTCTGTATCCTTTCGAATCTCGAGAATTAATTTTGCTTAAATTAATTGAGTTTAGATTGATTTTCGATTTTTGAATTATTATTTTAATTTTTCTTTAAAGTCGTTCATTTTTCGGTATATAACAGGGGCCCATGCAGCAGAGTAGGTAATAAAATTTAGGAGTAATAAATAAATAAAATAAACACCAGAAAATTTAACGTGGTTCACCCAAACACTTTTGGGCTACGTCGAGAAATCAACACTTCTATTATATTTCTTCTACTATTACAAATAGTAGACACAAGTGTATAATTTCTTCTACTATTATAAATAGTAGGCTCTTAGAGAAAAATATCAAAAATAGTGAACACACTATTTCTTCTAGGAAAAAATATTTCCTAAGCACACACTCTAATTTTTTCTTCACAGACTATTTTATTTTATAGTCTATGGTATACCTCACAGAAGAAAAATACTCCATGTATTTTTCTCTTCCTCTGTGACTCCCTACATATTTTTTCTCTCTTCTTCTTGTTGTAAAATGAAGGAGCTAAATGCTCCTTTTTATAGGCAACAATTGCCTACAATTGTTGACCTTTTATTTCAAAAGAAAAACACGGTAAATCAACCGTATATTTGTTTGCAAATTGACATTCAATTTGCATAAGTTGTCGTTTTTGAATTCCTTTGGCAGTTGCCATATTTGAATTTAAATGGCCTGTGGGCCCTCTATTTGGAGGAACCCATTCAACAATCTCCCCCTCCCGACAAATGGAGGGCTATACACTTTTGCAATTTTGACTGTTATGTCACAGCTCCCCCTTACAAATGTAATCAGGTAATCCTCATGTAGACTTTTTTGAGTCAACATCGCCAGCTAAATCTACTATTCATCTTGCACCGCCACTATCAAATAGCTCTGATACCACTTGTTGAGGCCCATGCAGCGGAGCGGACAATAAAATTTAGGAGGAATAAATAAAACAAAATAGGCACTAGAAAATTTAACGTGGTTCACCCAAAACTTTTGGGCTACGTCTACAAATCAATACTTCTAGTATATTTCTTCTACTATTTTCAGAGATTAGTATTTGTCTAAATGTGTCTTACATGTATCTCTTTAACACTTCATAAATTGGAACGTTAAAGGGTAGATCTGGAAAAACAAGCACATAAGTGACTTCTGGGTGGTTCTAAACTATCAAATATTTTGAAATAAATTCAGTTTGCCAAAAGGACTAATATTTGGGACCACAAGTATTAAAAGTGAGTTATTTTTCCTCTGATGGATAATGGAACAATTGAGACGAGCTAGAAAGGTTAGCAACAATAACTTGTGAGTCACAAGTGAGTGATAAGGACTTGCTTGTTGCGTTATACTCTAGCAAATCCATGCATGTTGTTGATAACATACGGTATAATTTTATAACTGGGGTTTGGAATCTCTCATGGAGATAGAGACGTTTTTAAAGGATGTTCAATTTAAAGTGCGACTATGAAAAAGAAAATACGATAGTGAAGAAAATATATCAATTAATAAAGAAAGCAATACAGAGAAAGGAAGAGTAATAATAATAAAATAAAGTTGTAATTGAAACTCAATAGACAACGTATGGTAACAAATATCAAAATTCAAAAGCTAGAAGTTACATGTATACAACTAATACCACGATAGCACGGTGCTATCTACCTCTCATCAAGCCTAATCCTCCTGAAACGAGATAAAGTTTAACTACCTACTAACCTTTTGTCCTTCATATATGTCCTATCTAAAGTCATGTCTTTTATAAGTTAAAAGTTATGTCATATGCTATCTAATCACTTTTCCTCACTATCTCTTCGACCTATCTATACCTCTCCATCTACCTACTCTGTTTAATCTCTCACACCCTCTTAGTTCTCACTATCTAATCACTTCTCCTCAATACTTTTTTTACCTACTTTTATCCTTCTCCTATTTATTATATTTAACATCTCACACCTCCTCATCGACGTCCGAGCATGTCCTCTTCACATATCAAAAGTATAAAATGTTGATCAACTTTAATTCAATCAAAGCATGCTATTATGACTAGAACAAGAGTACAATGTGGAAGCCTAATAAGTTGAATGAGCCCTTTGAAGTATTCTTTATGAATATTTTTAGAATATTCTTCTGAAGCTGCTGCTTCTTCTTTTGTCCCGGTGACTTAATACTTTTTTATGAATTTAATTAGGTAATTGACCCGCACTTTGGGCGGTTATAAATATTTTTTTAAACGTATAAAATATACTTTTTTGTCTTATTTCATCTGTTACTCTTTGATTTGGCATAGTACTTAAGAAAAAAAGAAGACTTTTGAAACTTATGGTAAAATCATTTATCGTGTGAATTGACTTATTTTATTTTTTCTGCTTTTCACTTTTAGAGACTTCTTAAATTTGGAAGTGGTTGGGTGACGCTGAAAAGTGTTTAGCACCCCCGGAACTGAACTAAAAGTCATTCCAGACCAAATTCGGCGTTGTGGAGCCAATCGCACTGAATTAATTTTCATCCAAGTGTGTTTAGCCAAAATGTTGTCCAAGGTCAAACTTGACCATAATATTAAAGTTAGAACGCCTAATTGCACAAACTCAAAACGAAAGCCCCAAAATCCGAACCAATCTTCCTTCTAGATCAAAATGAATTTTTCGGAACTGGTGAAACTGTCTCATACGATGCATGAACCTCCGGATGTTAACTAAAGTCAACCCCTTTTTCACTTAATGCTTCTCAAAAGAGGAAAACTCACACCAAATTCACCCAATCACCTCAAAGAGCGTGCCACCCACCCCACAAGGACCATAAAAAAGCTGTAGAGAATGATAAAATGATAAAAATTGCATCAAAATATGTAAATGCCCTTGGAAGTCATTACAAATCTTCAGATGAAAATTTTCAGCATTCATTTAATTATAACATAAACGATTGATTAATATTGAGAGGATAACTATATCAAGGTATAAATATTGTAGTTGATGATAATATGCAGAAGATAAAAGGAAGTGATCAATTAGTAATTCATTTGCATTCATTCATTAAAGGTTCTTACGATGTGTAACAATGTCAAATTTATATTAAAATATTATTAGAATGAAAGTTACATTATTTTAATGAATAAGTTAATTCAAAATCGCACAAACGCGAGCAAATTACCTGTAAATAAAGAAGAGAGAGACAGAATTTATTTATGAGAATACTAATCATCAAACCAACATGGACACACTCTAGAATGTGTCATTTAGCTCTTCTTTAATTAATTAAATGAATTAATGTACTTCCCATACTTTCAGTTTATAGGTAATGCAAGACTATGGTTTCAACTATGATCACCAGTATTTTGTTCCAGAATGCATTTACCAAAGCTATCAACTTGTTTATCTCATGTTTTCAGTGATGTCCATACTGGAACATCACACGAGTTATTTCCGTTAATAGTTATTACATTTGCAGTTTAGTTGTATTAATATTTCAGCAGTAGCAGTCCCTGTTTACTTAGCATACTTTATTTTAGCAATAACCCCATTTGCGGTTAGGAGTCTTTCTTCCATAACCCTATTTAACAATCGGCTTACTTCATTAATAATACATCGTTTTCCAGCACTCATTCAGTGCTGCTTCTTTGCTAAGAAAGAAGTGGTTCACCCCATCTGTCTTGCCTATTATTGCTTGTCCGATCATACCTGGCAGGCTATTAATTCCAAGATCAAGTATGTCAAGCTTCCAACCTCTTGGTAGAGGTCCTTCAACCTTGTTGTCATAAAATTTTAAGTGATGAATGTTGAATATGTTTAATGGGATTGAGCCTGTTAATGCATTTTGTTCCATTCCCAATTGCTTCAAGTCATGAAGATGGCCAATCTCATTAGGAATTGTGCCTGTCAAATTGTTATGAGAAAATATCAAATAAAAATCCTTAAAACAAATCTCAACACCTCATCAAGTTGTATTAGAAGCTTTAAGAACAAAGGGAATTTAAAGAAACTATGAAAAAGAGAAAAAAGAGAATGAATATAAAGCGAGGTTGTAAATACAAAGGTCAAAGGTGAGGCGTTACAGAGTATTTATTGAAATATGAATAAGTGTAGACCAATAAACATGTTGATGTAGAGCGCTACAAGTAACGATAGAGAAAGAGGAGTGTAATGTAACATGGAATAAAGAGAGGAAGTTAAAGAAAGAGTGTTACCTTCCGAGGGGAGCGTACAGTGATCTAAATGTTCACTGCATGATGAAATGGAGTCAATCCAGATAAGGGAGGCGGCGGAAATAGTTGATGCAAAGAGAGAAAAATGTATCATGTTATGAGGAGATAGGAAAACGAAGCGAATTAAGAGATAGGAGGGAAAGGACATGGGGAGATCTGAGGAAAGAAGTGGTATATATGTATGTAGAGTTTGAGGTAGAAGAGAAGAAGGCAACGTTTGAGGGTCGGGGTGGCGGATAGACATACAAGGTGCTTTCCACGTTATTCTGATTGTCTCATCATTGTCAATAGAGTTTTCTATTCTCCTGAATGAGTAGAAAAATAGAGGCAACCATACAGGGACACATTGTGTGAGTTCTAGGGGTGGTGCCTTATTTGAATAGGCAGTCTTCTGCAAATGCAACTAAAGTTGAGATTCTAGCATAGAGGAAAGTATATGACTGTGAAGACATTATATAGCTGCCAATTCCTGCCCAAAAAATACAGATATTCTCATAAAGTGCATCCCTATTTGAAGGTAGAGAGAGTGAGAGACAGGGAAGACAAGAGGGGCACCTCAATAGATGATGAGCATTCCATGAATAGATGCTAATTAACGTGCTTCTCTTGTTGGATCCAGCAGTGTCATTGGGCTCCAATCAGAGGCCAACTGTCCATCATCTTCATACTGGGATAACTACCTCCCCCTGCTCAAATTCATCGATTCCCATTTCATCAAAGTTGCCTGAACTGTATGCCACCTCGACTCCCAACCAAAACAAACTTGCATTAGGTGTTCATGATTAAATAGCCTAGTACTTGTCACAAGAAGACTATTAAGTTTGTTATGCTTCTCTTGTTGCACTTTTAGTCACTAGTCTGACTTGTAACAAATTGATCATAAATTCATGCACACTAAATGTATTGAGTTCACGAAAAATATCCTAAGCCTAGGAGTTGACACCAAAGAAGAGAACAGAGGCACATAGTGCTGTCCTTGTTATTCCAATGTGAAAGTTTAGGTGTGAAGGACGACTTATAGTTCTTTCCTTCATTGGTGTATTCCTACGTTTTTAAAAATAAGTTGTTTCATCAAAATACTATGGCTACGGGTTTTAGTTTTAAACATTGCAAGATGAAGGCATCAACAAAGGAAAATGTGTGGATTCGGTAACGATTGGATGTTCCAAGTCGAAAGTTTGGAATGGAGGAAGGGAAAAGGGATACTTGCACGGAGAGTGGATAAGTCACCAAGCAATAGAGATGAGCAGTAGGCTTGTTAAAAAGAAGCACAAATAAATAGGGGATATAAGTAGGAACAACTAAGGGAGGTTCCATATCGCAGAATCACATAAGCAGGACTGTAACCCTGCAATTTACAATTAAAGACACTCTTCGTTATTAGGACTAAAGTAAGTATGTTTGTTTCCCTGTAATACATCAAAACATAGTAAGTATGTTTGTTTCCCTGTAATACATCAAAAAATATGTTCTGTTTTCCCTGCAATATCTCTGGTTTCTTTCTAGTCAAAATGTCCATGATTGACATAATTCAAAAGGGAATAGTTCTTCATATTGGACTCTAATCTTTCCTTAGTTTCTGCCCCTGCCAACTGGTCATTGTTTGTCCCTGCCATAAGGGAAAATTCAATTACAGGAGAAGAAGTTTATTGTAATAGAGTAAAAAACAAGCCCTGGCTTTTTCTAATTGCGATGAGGATCGAAACTGTAAACACTTTTAGAAGAGAATGGGAGTAGATGTAGATACGATATTTGGTCGTCTTACAGCGTTATGAGGAAGAGGGGTCGTCTGGATCCACGAATGCTATGACGAAGATGGTAAAATCGAGAAACAGTAACCTGGGATCGAGAAAGGTGAAGAGACAAAGATGAAGCTTTGTTAGGAGGAAGGAGATCAGGAAGCGCCGGTGCAAGTTGCGACTATGAAAAGTGCAGGGCTTTTGTTCCAGTGGAGCGACGGCTAATTCAGGCGCGTCGATTTCTTTTTTTTAAAAAAGAATATTGATCGAAATTTAAGGATCACTTCAAAAAGGTAACAGGATTGGAAGCCAATCTGGACAAATGGAACATATTCCTAGCTGGAGTGGAGGAGAATGTTAAGCAAAGTATTCTAGCAAGAACAGGTTTCTTCATTGGCACACTACCTATCAAGTACTTGGGATTGCCACTTACCTCAAGAAAGTGGAATAAAATGGATTGTCAGCAACTGGTGGATAAAATTACTTGTAGAATTACACTGGTCTATGCTAAATATCTATCTTATGCAAGAAGATTACAGATTATAATGGCTGTACTTTTCTCTAACTTTTGGGTGGCGGCCTTCATATTACCACAAAGTGTGCTAAAAGAGATTGACAAGAAGTGTAGAGAGTTTCTATGGGGAGTCGCAGAAGATAAAAAGAAAATAGCATTAGTGAAGTGGAGCAATGTTTGTGTGCCAAAGAAATATGGTGTTTTGAATATCAAGGGGTGTTGTAACTGGAATCTAGCATCAATGGGGAAATTGTTATGGCAATTAGCAAGTAAGAAAGATATACTATGGGTCAAATGGGTTAATGGCATATATATATATAT
>JAOTQR010077338.1:21185-45078 GCA_025774065.1 Solanum ossicruentum | reverse complement strand
CAACTTTTAATCATGTAAATTGAGTAAAAAGAAGGTTAGAGCACCATGGGTTAAAGGACCCAATGGTTGAAATCCAGATACCTTGACATTGGAGAATTTCTTGAAGAGGACTTTAATGGAGACTTGAAGCTTAAAGGAAATCCTTAGATCCGGATGAGGGTTTTGGGACTTGAATCTTGAGAGGAAAATTAGTCTAAGTCTTTGAGTGAGTATTGGGGAATGTTTTGGATGATATGAGGGTTAAATAAGGCAAAGTATAGGTATTCTTTGTGGTGATAATACCAAAATATCAAGTTGGCAATTCTGTTTTGCAATTTCATTTTGGGTTTCAAAATTTCTTCTAATTTAATCCATAACAATTTTCAAACTATCTATGGAATATTGGGCATCAAAATTTGGATATTTCTACATTTTTGTATTAAATTAACGAAGGGATTCAGTTGCAAAATACACAGGTTTAACAAAACAACATAGGTTTAACACCTCCAATTCTCACAAGATGATAAATGTAACCCCTTAGAGATCAATTGTACCTTAAGACATGAAATGGACCTATCATTTTGCTATCCCTTGACACCACATCAAGACTCTTTCACTCAAGGATAGTTCATTATAGAATCGGGGTCTAATTCTACGGGTTCTACCATCCATAAGACATAACATGCAAGCAACCATTCCATCCCTTGTATGACATCAAAATCCACCACGCCAACTCCAACCAGCCACAAAGCAAGAACTAATGCAACACAAACTCGGATCAAGACCTATGAACATCCTAGCAACCATATACCCAACAAAAGGATAGAGAGCTAGGGTCCACACAATAACTTGGATACATTAGAAGCCCCACTAGCAACCAAAAAGAATAAAGTAGAAATAGTGGCACTCCGGGCCTAACAATGCATGCACATTAAAGCTAGGGAAACTTCAAATTATCGGTAATAGCATCGGGAACCTCATACCCTCCTTGAGCCACTTGATCAACAGGTTCACCTTGATGCAAAGGTCGACCATCCTTACACTTCCTTCGAACATATGGACAATCCACTAGCTCATGATACACTTTACTACATCCAAAGAAAGCACTAGTGTTCCTCTAACATGGGCCATCGTTGTTTATCTCACACCCTCGACACTTGGGATTAGTCATCCCACCATCACCTCCCTTCGGTTGAGCAAGAGTACAACCACAAACTTCGTCCCCGAATCCACCACCACCCAAGCAAGCATTAGACACCTTCAAGCATAGGCCACCGTGGCCCTCCCCACACTTTCGACAATTAAGCCTTTCCACCACCTCATCATCTCTTTTACCACTTTTACACTTATGAGGATACTCCCTTATTATATGATCCATCTCCCCATAACCATAACAAGCATTAGTACCCCTTAAACATGGGCCATCATGGCCTCTACCACATGTTGGGGACCTAGAATAAGGTACCACACCACCACCACCTCTACACTTGGGACTTTGGAACTTACCCATACTATAGGCCCTCTTGGCCTCACTACCTCCCCTCTCACCCTTAGAAGTCTCAGAAGCACCTACTTATTGATTGAGCCGGGTTGCTAATGTTATCACCGTTTTGGCCATTACCCATAGAGCATTACGAACCTCCGTATTAGACATATTATCATCTTAAGTAGCTTGAGATATATCCTAAAATGTAATGGTTAGAGGTTAGCAATAAGTTCTAGGGGATCTAACTCTATCGCATGACATAGATCATGAAGAAGTGAAACATTTCCTACAACGTCTCACAACCACCTATTCATAGTTGTGGTGCACAACACAACCATGAATAAGTCTCTAATTGATTTGGTGTGTTGGACACTGAGGATCTGACAACCTTATGCTCTGATACCACTTTTTCACGGCCCAAGCCTAGGGCATAGACGTGACCGGCGAATGGAGAACCCGAAGGAATCCCAAACAAGCCTCATAGCATATCATCACACATCTTTAGTTACGAAAGCAAGATAATTAATCATAAGAAATATAAACAAGGGAAATTGGGACTATAGGAGAGAGACTTATATTTAAATAGCTTGAATATCATAAGTGAATCAAAGCTCAAGCACACTACATATCTTGTCTAACAATACCTCTAACATAGAACTTAGCGGGGGCCGAGACAAGTATCCGGTCTAACCCTTATAGTCAAAGTATACCAAAAAGGAAAGATTGTCTTTAATATATAACATAGAAACATAGATATTGCCCCAGGACATGAGGACTCACCAATTAGCTTGAACGGAAGCCACTAGCCATGTGGAGGAGGATGATGACCAAATAGAGCTCTGGTTCCTACATGGTAACATCATGTAGGCATAGAGTATGTGCTAGTATGTTTGAATGTACTGTGTATGTAAGACGCAATGCAACAAGAGATAGGCATCATAATCAAAATGCATAACAATAGGCAATAGACATCATATAACAATATAACATGTACGATCAATGCTTAAATAAAACATGCTTAAGTAACTCATGCTTATATAGAATATTATATGTGTAGAAGAGACCAAGCTAGATTTCCAAAGTACAAACCCCTTTGTAGATTGATGATATCTCACCCATCACCCTGGTGTGTAAGGTATGAACCCCTCAAATAGGTTATTGGCAATCACACCTACCACCCTGGTGTGTGAGGTAAAAACCCCTCAACTAGGTTGATGGAAATCTCACAGAGGTATGAACCCCTCAAATAGGTTATTGGCAATCTCACCTACCACCCTGGTGTGTGAGGTAAAAACCCCTCAACTAGGTTGATGGAAATCTCACCTACCACCCTGGTACTTGAGATACTAACCCCTCAACTCAGTTATCGGGATCGGACATGATATAATGCAACACTTTATATAAAATATATCAGATACATAAGCTCTTGTCATCATCATATAGTCAATCATATCATATCGCATGCTTTGGACCTTCAATTCCTAAAGAAACTATAATCAGATATTTTATCAAACACTTAGTGGGTATGAAATGCTAGTATAAAGCCATGCAATTTAAAGATGAGATCATGCAAGAAAATCCATTATAAAACCATTAAGCAACACCTTAAAACACCTTAAGCAATATACATCAAAACCTCTCATCAAATCTTACAATAGATCCATGATTTATAGCTCAAAATATAGCAAAACAGTCACAATTTCTCACAGCTTTTACATAGTTCATAAACATGTTCACGCTAGTAGACCCATATATAAGCTCAACTTTAAATCATGTAAATTGAGTAAAATGAGGTTAGGGAACCATAGGCGAAAGGACCTAATGGTTGAAACCCACATACCTTGACTTTGAAGAATTTTTTGAAGAGGACTTTAATGGAGACTTAAAGCTTGAAGGAAATCCTTAGATTCGGATGAGGGTTTTGGGTCTTGAATCTTGAGAGGAAAATTACTATAAGTCTTTGAGTGATTATTGGAGAATATTTTGGATGATATAAATGTGAAATAAGGCTAAGTATAGGTATTTTCACATATGGGAGGGTCTAGGCCCAAGACATAAAAGTCTTGGACCAAAAATAAACTACCACCATTTTTGAACCTGTGCGCGTCGAAAGGCTGGCGCAGAAACAGTATTGTTTTCGTGCTACTTCAAAGTTTCATAATTTGATTCACTTGCTTAAAAACTGGTATTAGACCCATTTCACACTCAATTTGACCCCCTGAACGAGAATATGAAGTCATATTTTTAAAAAAATGAATGGATTTTTAGATATATGGAAATAATAATTTTTGGCACTTTCGAGGCACATTTTCGGGCACTTTTCAAGGTTGTTTCATAAAAGTTAAATTCGGCAGATCATTTGTGATTTGGTGTCAATAATGACATCATCGATGTTTACAAAACCTAGAAGGAAAGGAATTCAAATTTGATGTTTAATTCGACGATGCCCGTTATAACTCAATGGATTGTCAAAGTTGTTCGGTGATGTACAGTGTCATCACCTAGAGTTACAAATTCTAGGAGGCCTAAAATTAATTTTAGAAAATGATGTTGTGACCATTCAATGGATCGGTGAATGTATTCAGTGATCCCTATTTAGACCATCAAATTATTTACCTTGGTAAAATGAAAGGTATTTTTATCAAAAGTATAAAAGCCTAAGGAAAAGATTTGTGATAGTACACATGACATAATTGCACATTCTTGATATAGAATATCATAGTACAATTAGAGAATACTAGGCTTGGAGAAAAGATTCTACTTGGCTTTGGGAGGAAAACATAAGAGAAGAAAGAGGATTCTACACAAAATTTCATCTTGATTTTGAATTTCATAGTCATGGACAATCTTTTGGTAACTCTAAATCTTATTTTGAGCATCATTGGCTAAAATCCTTATGTCGAGGATGTGCTACGTAATTGGATATTAATGTAATGTTATGGATCTTTGATTTAATTGAATATTATGTTCTAATTTGATGTAAGTTTATATTTTCCTTTGGTTATACTTGTCAATCTATAGTTGCAAACGTAGATTCATATTTAGATCTTTGAATATTGCATGAAAATGAGTATTCAATGTGAAAGGATTATGTTATAGTCATAGATATTGCGTATTGAGGTTGAATGTCGTAATAGGGTTCAATCGACTAAGATTTTGGATTATTTACCTATTAATTTACACCAGTTCTATCACAAACTGAGCATAGGGTCTAGGTTCAACACGGAAAATAGGAAACCCAAAGATAACCCAAACAAGCCTCTTAGCATATATTATGCACATCCTTGGTTAAGGATTATCAAACAAGTATCAACAAATAATTCGAAGGGAAATTGGGGCTTATGGGCATATGACTTACGCTATGGGCACAAATAGAGGAAAGAAATTTGCAAGAGGGTAAGTAAGACTCAAGCTATAGGGAAATAGGGATTTAGGACTTTCATCACATGCCATTATAAATATCAATATCAAGCAACATCACATAAATAGGATAGGAACTAAAGGATAAGTCTCCATAAAAGCTCTACATCTCATAATAGGTACATAGCATAAGTATCTAACAGCGCCTCTAAAACATGAGTAGTACGGGGGTTAAGACATGTCTTGAGCTCACCCTCAGATTAGAAATTTAAGTACTAGTGTCTCATCATAATTAAGATAGGAAATCAGATATCATCCTCAAAATGGAGGACTGACCAAAACAAGTAACCTTCACCAACCAAGCTAGCCATGTGGAGGAGGATGAATAGGAGCACCAGCCCCTACATGGTTAGATCATATAAGCAAAAAGTATGCATTAGTAGTTTCAATACTAGTATGTAGGATTCAATACAAAAATGAATAATAAGCTTCATAAGTAAGATGCATAATATATATTAGAATCCAAGCTCAATATGATATGCATGAAAATGGTTTAAAGAAAACTTGCACAAAAGATAAAACTTAACTTCATATCATATCATACATATATGGGAGAAGACTATAACTGACATATAAGACTAAGTGAGCTACTATTTAGAATCTAGTGAACTCCATGCATTGAGAAAAGGCCAATGAACTCCTTTGGAAAAAAGGGAATCTACTTGTCAAGATAGAACTCCATAAACTTTGTTAACTTTGCAATTATATCTTTAATGAACATTATGGCTTACGTGGATCCACCAGCCTAGCTTAGCCTATAGGGGCTCCTATGGTGGCACATAGTTAAGGAGACAAACGGTGGCTTCTAGGGTTTACCGAACCCCACCATAATGCCCCACTAGGTGCTAAGGCATTCCTAGAGAATACATTTAAAAACATATGCACAATCATAATCATTTATAAAATCAAAAGCATAGCTTCATCATCACATACAGAAAGAGTAGCCCATCTTAACTTAGATCGAACATGTAAGAATGGTCCTTATCACAAGGGGATCTATATTTTGGTGAAAATTGTCCTTTCACCATCTTTTAGTTAACTACCATAAGAGGGATTAAAACATCTTAACTTTAGCTTTCTTGAACTTTTAATTGAACCCCTATCTTTCGAGATCATACTCCCTTAGAAACCTTGATATGATGTTTAGGTGGATTTCGTGCATGCAAGCTTTAAATCACGTAACTCAAGAGGACTATGCATCAATGTAATGAAAAGTGTCAATTTAAATCATTCTAAGACAACCCACCACAATCATAGATATCATATTTCAAACTTGGACATAGAATCATGGAATTAATCTCATAAAACCATCAATTTTATAATAGCTCACGGTAACATAACTTTCATATCTTTAGTAATCATAAAATAACTTCATGATAGAAAATTCTTGAAATCAACTCATATAATTTCATGCAATAGATAAAGTATTTTCACATAACTCATGCTTAATCAGGTAATTAGAAAGAACCCGTAAAAAATCAACATTGAAAATTCAAGGAATTTTTAAATTAGATTTTGGGACTCCGTGGGTGGATGAAACCAAGGATGAAAAAATGCATATACCTTGTAAGCCTTGAAACTTGATGAAGATTTTAAAAATTTTGACAACACCCTTGTAAATCTTTGTCTTTAGTAGAGGAGACTTGATTTTCAAGGAATTGAAGGAATTTGATGGAAGGTTTTAGAGAGAAGTCTGAGAGGATTTGAGAGTGTTTAGAGAGAGATTTAGGTCTATAAATAGGGAAATTTTTGAGTAATTATGTATATAAAGGTATTAAGATTAGTCCTAACTAACTTCACTTAATAATAAGAAAGTTAGGAAAATTTACACACAGAGGGAATAAGGGCACGACATGCCTTGGTTCCCAAACTATGTAAGTTTGCGCGAACTTCAATTTTTCTCCTATTTTGTCCTATGAATAGGTTTAGGCCACTTTTGAACTATTAGGGAACAAGTGAGCGATGCGTACTTTTCATACACTATTCTGTTTTGCATAATTTCATGTGAAAAATTATTTTTCGATACGGGTGTACTAAAAATCAAAGGTGACCCTTTTCCTACACAATTCTTCCTCCTAAAAAAGAAACTAAAGTTAGATTGTGAAATAATTCATAAATTTTCAGATATTCAAGAACTATATCATAGGGTATTTTCGAGTCGTGTTGGGAGGTGTTACAAGTTCCTTGAGTTCTTATGTGAATTGTGTGAAGTCTTATAGATTCACATCGGTACACCATAATTGACTTAACCATAGTTGTGAGCACCAGCTTTCTGCCCTACCCATATGCAAACTAGCCATTAGATTCAATAGGTGAGACCTCTTTGTTGGTATTATATTCAATTGCGTACATCCCTGGTATATTTTTATCCATCAATTAACAATTTTAATTTCCAGCTAGCAATTAGTAATACTTTAGTTTAATCCAAATAAATTTTCAAAGTAATTACAATCAACCGATTTAAGTAATAACTTTAGAGATCTAATCAAACAATTTTAGTCCCTGTGGGAACAACCCCGACTCTTTGTAGTTTGTATATATTGACAGCGACTGCTTAATCTTTCAAATATCAGAAAGTAGTTTAGGCGTGATCACATTACCATTTCACGAATGGTGACATAACAATTTCATGCATTGCATTTGCATTCCACATACTTAGTACATTCCAAAGTACTAACACATATTTTTCCTAAATGATATCATCATGCTAGGATCAACATTCCTCCTCCTCCAGCACATGGTTAGATCTTTGAACAGTTGAAGTCTAGTAGCTTTAGTGAGTCCTCTAGTTCAGGGATACACTTACTTTCTTTCAAGATTGTAATGTTAAGGATTTTACTTTCAATGTTGTATTCTCTTTTGACACATTTCACTTAAGGGTGAGCATTGAACATGTCTTAACCCTTGCTAATTCCTTTGTGTAGATGGTGTGGTTGGAAAAATTGTATGAAGTCTTACATTAATACTTTTTTATGGGTTTGAAGCTGAATGCCCCTTAGTCCTATTCCCCATTTTAAATTCCACTTTGTATTGACCAAATACCTATGAATGCTAAGAGGCTTGAGTAAGGTGCCTTCAGGTCCCTCACTCGTGCTATTACAACGAGTCCTAGTCTCTTATGTCATGACAATCTTGGTACCTGAGCCCGAGGTTTTGAAATAGTACTCAGATGTCCAATATATCACATCGAGTAGAGTCTTGCTCATGGTTGTAAAGCACACCCCAATTATGAATGAGAGGCTATAAGGCATTTAGGAAACTTTCCTTTCTTCTTAATTCATGTGGAGCCTTTAGAACTTGCATAAGGCTTCCCCGATCAAATAACATTTTTGCCATTTTCTAGATCATGTCACAAATAAGAGTTCCTCCACCAAGGGATGCGAATGAGGATCAAGTCCCTGTAATTCGTCAAGAAAAGAGGGTTTCTCATGTAGAGTTTCGAGGTGCCTTCACCATGTTGGCTCAACTTATGCCCAACCAAGTCGACCAAGAGGTTGTCCATCCTCCCCAAGCACCTACCCAGGAATTAGGATCCAAGACATTATGAGGATAAACCTAACGAAGTAACATAGAGCTAGGATTTGTAAAGATCTAGTAGAGTTCATAGATGCGGCTTATTGAATTGTAGTCGTAAAGGGCGTATCATGAGAAGACAAGGCCGATCTTATTTCCTATCAACTCATGTGCATGGCTATAGTATGGTATGATCAATAGGTTGAGGAGAGACGTGAAGTGGGACCAATCTCTTGGGAAGTGTTCAAGGTTCCTTTCTTAGATCAGTTCTTTCAATTGGATCTAAGGTAGGATAAAGTGCAAGGGTTCATACTTTTAAAGCAATACAACATGAGTTTGAGGGAATACTCCCTTAATATCACCAAGCTCTGCAAGTATGCACCATTCATGATTGTCAACCCAAGGACAAGGATGAACAAGTTTATTTTTGAGGTGTCAGAGTTGGTGTCCAAGAAGACGCAAACTACCATGCTAATAAAGGAGATAGATATTTCCTGCCTCACAGCCTATGTGGAACAAATGGAGGAGGAAAAGTGAGGGAACATGCTAGGGAGTCTAAGCGGGCTCGGGTTAAAGGTGGTAGACTCTTCCACCAAAATGGTGGTGGACATGGCAAGTTTGTGGGTGGCCAAATACAAGTGCTATAAGGTTCAAGTAATGCTCCTCCTCAAGGTTCAATAAGGACAAGGGATCCTGTGAAAAGACCCCAAAATGGTGCCCGAAAATGTGCCTCAGAAGTGCCCATAATCGTAATTTTCATGTATCTCAAAATCTGTGCATTATATAAAAAATCTGACTTCATATTCATGATTAGGGGGCAACATTGAGTGGGAGATGGTTCTAACCCTGACTTTAGAGCAACCGTATCCAAATTCAAATTTCTAAAGCTTACAAATTCCAAAGATGACCCGCGCCCCTGGTGCGACTCGGCTAAGGCGTGGATCAGTGTTAATTTTTTGGCTTATTTTGGTTGTTCAGTCCAAGGCCTTTGGGTTTTTATCGTAAGTCTTCCTATACATAAAAAACCTATAATTAATCATTTTTCAACTCTATATCATTCAAGTCACTTCAAAAGTCCTCTCTAACACTTAGACAAATATTTCACTCAAAATCAAAGGTCCCAAACTCATTCTGGATCTTAAGGAATTCACTCAAGCTTTAAGTTCTCATCTCAATCTTCATCAAGGAATTATCCAAAGTTGAGGAATGTGGGTTTCAAACATTGGGTCCTTCCACCTATGGTAACCAAGATTCCTTTTTACATAAATTGCATGTTTCTATATTGATTTACTTATGGGTCTTCTTGTTATGAATTTGACTATGAACTACGTTGGGGTTTCATAAAATGATGACTGTTTAAGCATGTTTTGAGCTATGAATCTATGATGTATTTTGAGAACTGATAAAGGGTTTCAATGTATATTACATGAGGGTATTACCAAGTATTGGTGGGTTGATTTACTCTAAGTTTTCTTGCATGATTACACTCTTGAATTGCATAATTTTATACTAGCATTACACATCCACCAAGGGTTTGATTAAATGTTCGGTTTTGATTCTTCCTCTATTGATGATCCATTGCTTGACCTATGACTTCAATGACTTTATGATGATGAAAGGAAAGTATATATGTGTTGATTTCAACAAAAGTATCTATAGTGTTGCAAATTGACCACACCTTGCTGAGGGGGTGCGATACCTCAATCACCTTGAATGGTAAGGGATGACAACCATCAACCAATTTGAGGGGTTGATACCTCAAAAACCATGGATAGTAGGTAGGACGACCATCAACCAATTGATTGGTTGATACCTCAGTCACCATGGACGGTAGGGTGTGACAATCATCAACTAATTGAGGGGTTGATACCTCAATCACTATGGATGGTAAGGTTTGACAACCACCAATGAATTGAGGGGTTGATACCTCAATCGCCTCTCCAAGAGGGTGGTAGGCCATGGACTCCATAATGATGGTCTCTTACTACATATGTCATATGCTCCATATAAGCATGTTTTACTTCAAGCATAATTTATGCATGTCGCGTTGCTAATATACTATCTCTTGTTTATGATTATGTACTTTGATTATGTTACCTATCTCTTGTTACATTGTATCATACACACTAAGTACATTCAAACATACTAACGCATAATCTATACCTGTATGATGTTACAATGTAGGAATCGGAGCTCCTCACGATCATCATACTAGTGGCTAGTTTTTACATCTTGAAGATAGCTTGTGGTGAGTCCTTAAGTTCGGTGACATTAGCCTATCTCTCTCTTGCTTATGTTATTACCTTATTATAAACAATTTGATACTAGAAGGGTGAGCACGGAAAGTTTGTCTTGGGCCCTGCCCAATCTATGTTAGAGGTATTGTTGGAAAAGTGATGTAATTACGTTTGAGCTTTGACTCTTTATGATTTGTGCTATAAAACTTTTCTCTTGATCTCTATCTTTAGTTGCATTCTCTTGATGTTTTTACATTTGCTTCCACAACCAAGTATGTGTGAATGATATGTTAAGAGGCTTGTTTGGAGACCCTTCAGGTTCCTATCCACTGTATCACATCTAGGACTTAGGCTTAGGTCGTGACAAACTTGTTATCAGAGCACTAGGTTGTTAATGGTCTTCGGCATCCAACATACTGCGTCGATTAGAGTCTTATTCATGGTTTTACTATGAACCATAACTATGAGCAAGAGGCTATGAGGCATTTTAGTAAGTGTTTCCCTTCTTTATGTTCTATGACATGCTATGGAGTTGAAGTAAGCTTTCCCCCAAACAATTGTTCTTTGCTATGCTAGATCTTGCCTAATAAGAGTGGAATACGAGCCCATATGCCCGAGGAGCAACTGGCCAATGGATAGCTTAGGGATGCTCTAACCTTGCTTGCACAAATGGTGGCTAATCAAGCCAACCAAGGGGCCTAAGCCCCTCTTGCTCCTACACTGGCCTCTCGAGTAAGAGACTTCATGAGAATGAATCCGTCGGAATTCCATTGTGAGTGAGGACCCCTAAGAGTTTATTGATAAGGTCTACAAAAATTTTTCCATCATGGGTGTGAGGCTAGAGGACAAGGTAGTGGCAGCCTACCAACTCAAAGGGATAGCATAAATATGCTACAACCAATGGAAGGAGGAAAAGGGAGTCAACTATGTGGTGCTTCGGGAGGAGTTCAAGGTGGCCTTCCTTAATCGATTCTTCCCCTTTGAACTAAGAGAAAATAAGTTGGTGGAATTTATGAATTTAAGACAAGGTTCCTTGAGTGTGAAGGAATATGCCTTCAAGTTCTACCCAACTCTCTAAGTATGCTCCGCATTTGGTGGCCGACTCAAGATATAGGATGAAAAAATTTGTGAAAGGAGTTTTCAAATTGGTTAGTGAAGAATGTCGGTCTGTTATATTGATTAATGGCATGGACTTGTCACGTTTGATGACCATTGAGAAAATGGAAGAGGACAAATTGAGGAAGAGAAGGGGGCATGAGGCCAAGAGGGCTCATTTTGAGGGTATGTTGTGAAGGCATGGTCGGTTCCATCAAGGCCAAAGGTCTGCTCATGTATTTGATAAAAGGGCTGAAATGATCTTTTGAGGGCCCAAGGGGCATGCACCTATAGATATGTATCTGAAGTATTGTAAGGATCATGGTGGCCCATGTTTGAAAAATACTAGTGCTTGTTGTGGTTGTGGCGAAATGGGACATAAGGCGATAGATTGCCCTCGAAACTGCAACAAAGGAAAGGAGGTTCATCCATAAGGTGCTAATGCATTCCCATTGGGGAGAGGTGACCAATAGAATGGTGCTCTAAGGAATAACTGTTTCTATGTTTTGTATGGGAGTCAAGGGGTTGATGAAGTCCTAGATGTTACTGGTATGTTTAAAATATTTGACCTTGATGTGTATGCATTGATTGATCCAGGTGCCACTGTCTCTTTTGTTACCCCCTTTCTTGCCTAAAAGTTTCATGTTGACCCCGAGTTATTGCATGAGTCATATGAGGTGTCTACTCCTATCAGTGCGTCTATTGTTGCTAGAAAAGTTTATAGAAGTTTTCCTATTTGAATCTTGCATAAACTATTTCCTTGTGATCTTGTTGAGTTAGACATGGTTGATTTTTTGATATTATTTTTAGGATAGAATGGTTTCATGCATATTATGCTTCTATTGATTGTAGAACCCGTAGGATCAAATTCCAATTACTAAATGTATCCATCCTTAAGTGGGAAAGTTAAGATGTTCGTGGTTAATGGTAGATCCATCTCTTGCATTAAAGCCCATAAGTTGATCTCTAAGTGGTGTCTTTACCATCTTGTAAGGGTTAGGGATGTAGAGTCTAAAGACCTTCCCATAGAGTCAGTTTTGGTTGTAAATAAGTTTCTTGGTGTCTTCCCAAATGACCTTCCCAGTGTTCCTCCCAAAAGGGAAATGGACTTTGGCATAGACCTCCTCACGATACTCAACCCATTTTCATTTCCCTATACCGTAGCGTCCCAACAGAGTTGAAGGAACAATTTAGGGACTTGTTGGAGAAGGGATTTAGTTGACCTAGTCAATCACCTTGGGGTACTCCGGTATTGTTTTTGAAAAAGAAGGACGAGCCCCTTAGGATGTGTATTGACTACCAGCAACTCGATAGGGTCACCATCAAAAATAGGTATCCTCTTTATAGGATTGATGATTTGTTTGACTAATTGCAAAGGGCTAGCCATTTCTCTAAGATCGATCTTCAGTCCAGGTATCATCAAGTGAAAGTAAGGGAGTGTGATATTCCCAAGACGGCCATCCAGACTATGTAGGGCATGCCAAATTTTTTGTGATATCTTTTGGGCTGACTGACGCACCGACCATCTTTGTGGACTTAATGAATAGGGTCTTTAAACCCTACCTTGATTCTTTTATTGTGGTGTTCATTGATGATTTTTTTTATCTACTCTCGTGGTAAGGAAGAGCATAGGGCTCATTTGAGGGTTGTACAACAAAGACTGAGGGAGGAGAAATTGTATACTAAATATGAAAAGTGTGAATTATGGTTGAGGGAGGTTACCTTCGTAGGACATATGGTGTCAGGGGATGGTATTAAGATAGATCCTAAGAAGACCGATATGATTAGAAATTGGCCTAGACCATTGATCTTATCGGACATTAGGAGTTTCTTGGGCTTAGCGGGCTATTATTCTCTGAATGGGTTCTCTTCTATTGCTTTCCCTTTGACAAAATTGGCTCAAAAGAAGGATAAGTTTGTGTGGTCCAATGAATGTGAAAGGATTTTCCATACATTGAAAGATAAGCTTGTGTTCGCTCCTACATTGTCACTACCGGATGGGCTTGAGGTATTTGTTGTGTATTGTGATGCTTCCTAGGTTGGTTTGGGTTGTGTGTTGATGCAAAATGGTAAGGTCATAGACTATGCTTCTAAACAACTCAAAGTACATGAAAAGAACTACCTTACCCATGATCTTGAGCTAGACACCGCTGTGTTTGCATTAAAGATTTGGCGTCAATACTTGTATGGGGTGCATGCTGATGTGTTCACCGATCATAAGAGCCTTTTGTAGTCTTCACTCAAAAGGATCTCAACTTTAGGCAAAGGAGTTGGTTAGAACTTCTTAAAGACTATAATATTAGTATGCATTATCATCACAGTAAGGCAAATATGGTGGCAAATGCTTTGAGTAGGGTGTCCATCGGTAGTCTAGCACATATTCATGGTGGTGATAAGGAAATGGCTAGGAAGGTGCTTCGATTGGCTAGATTAGTAGTATAGGGTGGAAGAGGTTTGTAATAGTGGTGTGGTTGTTGTTGATAGTTTTAAGTCTTCTTTGGTTGATAGGTGATAGCAAAACAAGATCTTGATCCCTCCTTGTTAGAATTGAAGGCCTTGGTGAAAGAGGGCAAGGTGGAGATTTTCTCCCAAGGGGGAGATGGTACCAAGGTAGGTTGTGTGTACCGTGTGTTGATGGTTTGAGAGAAAAGATCCTTGATTAGGCCTATAGCTCTTCTTATTCTATCCACCCCGAAAAATGTATAGAGACTTGAGAGATGTGTATTGGTGGGGAGGCATGAAGAGCGACATTGCCAAATTAGTTTCCGGTTGTCATTGTTGTCAACAAGTCAAAGTTGAACATCAAAGGTCGGGTGGCCTAACCCAAGACATAGAGGTTTCTACTTGAAAGTGGGAAGAGGTAAATATGGATTTTGTGGTTGGGTTGCCTAAGACTAGAAAGGGTTTTGATTCTATTTGGGTTGTGGCTGATATGATGACAAAATAGGCTCACTTTCTACCAGTTAAGACCACATATGGGGCTGATTATTATTCAAGGTTGTACAATCATGACTTGGTAGAGTTGCATGGGGTTCCTTTGTCCATCATATCAGATCGTAGGGCATAATTCACTTCACACTTTTTGAGGTCCTTTCAAAGGGGTCTTTGTACTAGAGTTAAGCTTTCTATGGCCTTCCACTCTCAAATAGATGCCCAAGCCAAAATGACCATCCAAAGCCTTGACGTTATGCTTAGAGTATGTGTGTTGGAGCTTAAAGGTAGTTAGGATGATCATCTTTTGTACAATAGTTATCATTCTAGCATCGGTATGGCTCCTTTTGAGGCTCTTTATAGTAGATGTTGTAGATCACTAGTAGGGTGGTTTGAGTTTAGTGAGGTGGCCTTGTTAGGACTAGATCTAGTTATGGAGGCTCTTGAAAAGGTTAGAATGATTAAAGAAAGGTTAAAAACGACCCAAAGTCGTCAAAAGTCTTATGCAAATGTGAGGACAAGGGACCTTGACTTTAAGGTTGGTGATTAGATATACTTAAAGGTGTCACCCATGAAGGGTATGGTCCATTTTGGTAAGAAGGGCAAGTTGAGACCAAGATATGTGGGGTATTTCCGCTATAATGACAAATATTTATTGCAATATTGCAACCTGCAAAGCTTATAGGGTGATGAGAAGGGTTGGCAAGATAGCTTATAAGTTGGGCTTGCCTAGAGAAATGGATTTGGTTCATCCGGTATTTCATGTTTCTATGTTGAGGAAATGTGTGGGTGATCGGAATACTATTGTACATCTTGATATTGTGGGTGTTGTTGAAAATAATTTGACCTATGAAGAGGTTTCAGTTCAGATCTTGGAAAAGTAAGTGAAGAGATTGAGAAACAAAGAGGTCGCTTCCGTCAATGTCCTTTGGAGCAATCAACAAGTTGAAATTGCTACTTGGGAGACCGAAGCGGACATACAAAAGCAATATCATTACCTTTCCCACTGCACTCAAGCCTAATGTATTGATCTAATTCCTTTCTAGAATCTCAAGTCTTAAGTTCAGCCTCATGTCATTGCATATATTCATGTTCAGAAATTGACTAAGTACATGATGATTTTACACTTATGATGAGATTTTGAAATGATGTTTAAGTGCATTGTTGCATTTCAATGAGGGCTGAAGTTTGTCAATTTTGTGTCTCTCATATAATTCTCTTTGACATTTAGGGACGAATGTTCCCAAGGGAGAGATATCGTAACGACCCCAAAAAATGCCCGAAAATTACCTCGAAAGTGCCTGAAATCATAATTTCCATATATCTCAAAATTCGTGCGCGATATTAAAAATCTAACTTCATATTCTTGTTCAGTGGTCAATTTGAGTGAGAGATGGGTCTAACCCTGATTTTAAGAGCAAACGATTAGTAATTTTGATTTTCCAAAAAAATGATTTCCAGTGAGCTTTTCGCACCATTAGCGCGATGCGAGGCTCAACTGATGTATTTTCTGAGTGTTCCAAACATGAAAATACCTATACTTGGCCATTTTTCACCGTTATATTATTCTAAACATTCCCCAATACTCATTAAAACACTTAGCCAAATATTTTACTCCTAGACTCAAGCCCTAAAACCTTTCTAGATCTTAAGGATTTCCTCTAAAGCTTCAAGTCTCCATCACCAATCTTCATAAAGTTCATCTTCAAAGCTAAGGTATATGGGTTTCTTTCATGGGTTACATTCACCCATGGTACCCAAGCCCTTTTACTCAAAATTGCATGATTTGAAGTTGATTAATTCATTGGTCTTATTCATTATGAAATTCATTGCACACTATGTTGGGTTTATGAAATTGTGATTGTCTTACTATGTTTGGAGCTAGAATCTAAGGTTTATAGCTAAAATTGATGAAGGGTATGGATGTCTATTGTTGAGGGTGTTACTAAGTACCTATTGATGGCTTTACGCTAATTTTTCTAGCATGATTTTACTCTTGAATTGCGTGGATTTACACTAGCATTACACACCCTTTAAGTGTTTGATAAAATGTCCGGTTATGGATTCTTGAGAAATTGGAGGTCCAATGTATGTCTTATGAGTTGAATGACTATATGATAATGAAATCATGATTAAAATGAAATATATACGTATGATGATGAAAGGATTGTGTGTGTGTGTATATATATATATGCGATACTATCTCTATATAGTGTCGGGGATGACCAAGCCAAGCTCAGGGGGTTGTAGGCCCAGGTAACCTATCAAGAGGTTGGTACCTTGGTCACCTAGCTTAGGTTTGGTAGGCTCGGGTAACCTTGTTTGGGGTTGGTACGCATCAACCTTGATAGGAGGTTTGTACTCCGTCAACCTAGGTGGGGGGTTTGTACTCCATCAACCGCATAAAGGCGTTCTTACCTTATGCGCCTATCCAACGGGGTGGTAGGCCTTGGCTTGCACAATACCGGTCACTCCTTACACTCATATTATGATCTATATAAGCATGGTTTTTACTTCAAGCATCATTCATACATGCCATATAATTAGTATACTATTCATTACTTATGATTGTGTATTTTGTCTATGATGCCTACCTCTTGTTGCATTGCATCTTACATACTTAGTACATTCAAATGTACTAACGCATTCTTTATGCCTACATGATGTCACCATATAGGAATTAGTGTACTACTTGATCATCCTCCTCCATGTGGCTAGGATGTCTTTGATCAAGCTTATTGGTAAGTCCTCCATTCTAGGGACACTACTTATGATCTCTTTCAATGTATTAAGACTTTCTCTCTTTGATATATGTATTGACTATGAGTGTGAGCCAGTTGCTTTGTCTTGCCCCCCCCCCTATCTAAGCAGTAAAGGTGTTGTTGAACATGTTATGTATATGTGCTACGAGCTTGACTCTACTGACTCTTGATGTTTATGATATGGAAGTTTACACTTTGTCTCAATTCCCCTTGTTTACGTTTATCTCTTATTGTCATTCTAATTGGTTTTGCGACCAAGTATGTGTAATGATATACTATGAGGTTTGTTTGGCGTTCCTTAGGGTTCCCCATTCGCCAGTCACGTCTAGGCCCTAGCCTTGGGTCGTGACAGGTTTTTCGTGTACTGTGATGCCTCCCAAATTAGTTTGGGTTCTATTTTGATGCACAATAGTAAGGTGATAGTCTATGCCTCTAGACAACTCTACTTGCATGAAAAGAATTATCCTACCCATGATCTTGAATTGGCCGTCATGGTTTTTGCTTTGAAAATTTGGCATCATTATTTATATGGGGTGTATGTTGATGTGTTTACTGATCATAAGAGTCTTCAATATGTGTTCACTCAAAAAGATCTTAACTTGAGGCAACGAAGGTGGTTAGAACTTCTTAATGATTAGGATATGCATGTGCATTATCACCCCGGTAAGGCTAATATTGTGACGGATGCATTAAGTAGGATGTCTATGGGTAGCATAACTCATGTTGATGGTGGGGGCAACGAGGTGGCTAGAGAGGCTCATTGGATGGCTACATTGGGGGTTAGGTTGGAAGAGGTTGATAATGGTGGTATTTTGGTTGTTGATGGTTCAAAATCTTCCTTGGTTGATGAGGTAAATGCAAACCAAGATCTTGATCCCTCCTTGTTAGAATTGAAGGCCTTGGTGAGAGATGGCAAGGTGGAGCTTTTCTCCCAAGGAGGAGATGATTCCCTTAGGTACCAAGGTAGGTTATGTGTGCCTAGTGTTGATGAGTTGAGAAAGAAGATTCTTGAAGAGGCTCATATTTCTTCCTATTCTATTTACCCTAGTTCTACAAAGATATATAGGGATTTGAGGGGATATGTTTTGGTGGAGAGGTATGAAGAAGGACATTGCCACATAGCCAGTTTTCATAGTTTCCAAAAAGGCAAAGCCAGCATCAAAGGCCGAGTGGCCTAACCCAAGATATAGAGATTCCCATTTGGAAGTGGGAGGAAATTAACATGGATTTTGTGGTTGAGTTTCCTAAGACTAGAACGAGTTTTGATTCTATTTGGGTTGTGGTCGATAGAATGAAATAGCCGGCTCATTTCCTATCAGTTAAAACTACTTATGGTGCCGAAGATTATGCTAAGTTGTATATTCGTGAGATGTTTAGATTACATGGGGTGACCTTGTCTATTATATCGGATCATGGTGCTCAATTCACTTCTCACTTTTGGGGGTCCTTCCATACAGGTCTTGGTACCAAGGTAAAGCTTAGTACGGCTTTTCACCCTCAAACGGATATCCAAGCCAAAAGAACTATCCAAACTCTTGAGGATTTGCTTAGAGCTTGTGTATTGGAGTTTAAGGCTAGTTGGGATGATTATCTTCCATTGATTGAGTTTACTTATAATAATAGCTATCATTCTAGCATTGGTGTGGCTCCTTTTGAGGGCCTCTATGGTAGACTTTGTAGGTCGTTGGTTAGTTGGTTAGAGGTAAGGGAAATGGCTTTATTGGATCTAAATCTGGTTATGGAGGCTATGTTGAAAGTTATGATGATTAGGGAAAGGTTGAAAAAAGTCCAAAGTCATCAAAACTCCTATGCCAATGTGAGGAGAAGGGATCTTGAATTTAAAGTTGGTGATTGGGTGTATTTGATGGTTTCACCCATGAAGGGTGTGGTTCATTTTGGTTAAAAAGGTAAATTGAGTCTAAGATTTGTGGGTCCTTATAGGGTGTTTAGGAAAATTGGTAAAGTGGCCTATGAGTTGGAGTAGCCTAGTGAATAGACTTGGTCCATCCGGTCTTCCATGTGTCTATGTTAAGGGATTGTGTTGGTGACCCAAATGCCATTGTACCTTTGGATGTTGTGGGGGTTGTTGAATATAGTTCAACTTATAAGGAGGTTCTGGTAGAAATCTTGGATAGGCAAGTGAAGAGGTTAAGGAACAAGGAGGTAGCTTCCATCAAGGTTCTTTGGAGAAACTAACAAGTCGAAAGTGCCACAAGGGAAGCCAAGGCAAACATGCAAAAGTGATAACCCTATATCTTCCATTCTACTCAAGTCTAAGGTACTAATTCTAGGTCCTTTATTTGATTTCAAGTCTTATGTATCAACCCTTGTGTCATTTTCATGCATTCATGTTTATGTTGCCAAGTTCACGGTGATTTTTACACTTATGTTGAGATTTTTGAAATGATGTTTAGTGCATTATTGCATTTTTGTGTAGCCTGAAATTATCTTGTTTACTTCTCATATATATGTTTCTTTGACATTCAGGTACGAATGTTCCTAAGGGAGAGATATTGAAACAAGCCAAAAAAGTGTTTGAAAATATGCCTTGGAAGTGCCCATAATCGTAATTCTTATATATCTCAAAATCCATGCGTCATATCAAAACTCCAACTTCATATTCGTGATTAAGGGGCAAAATTGAGTGGGAAATGGGTCGAACCTCAATTTTAGAGCAACCGTATCAAAATTCAAATTTTCAGAGTTTGCAAATTCCACAAACAATCCACGCCCCTGGCGCGACGCAGCCAATGCACGGATCAGTGTTTTTTTATGCCAGTTTTTGGTTGTTTGGTCCAAGGCATTTGGGTCTTAAGCCTAAGTCTTCCTATGCATAAAAACACCTATATTTAGTCTTTTTTCAACTCTATATCACTCAAGACACTCCAAAAACCCTCTCTAATACTTACAAAAATATTTCACTCAAAATCAAGGGTTCCAAACTCATTCCAGATCTTATGAAATTCACTCAAGCTTCAAGTTCTCATCTTGATCTTCATCAAGGAATTCTCCAAAGTTGAGGTATGTGGGTTTCAACCATTGTATCCTTCCACCCATGGTGCCCAAGCTTCTTTTTTACATAAATTGCATGTTTCTAAGTTGATTTACTTATGGGTCTTCTTATTATGAATTTGACTATGAACTATGTTGGGGTTTCATAAAAGAGTGATTGTTTAAGCATATTTTGAGCTATGAATCTATGATCTATTTTGAGAATTGACTATGGGTTTCAATGTATATTGCACGAGGGTATTACCAAGTGTTAGTGGGTTGATTTACTTCAACTTTTCTTGCATGATTTCAATCTTGAATTACATAGTTTTCTACTAGTATTGCATACCCACGAAGTATTTGATAAAATGTCCGGTTTGGATTCTTGAGTTATTGATAATCCATTGCATGACCTATGACTTGAATGACTTTATGATGATGAAAGGAAGGTATATTTGTGTTGATTTCATAAAAAGTATCTATAATATTGCAAGGTGACCATGCCTTGTTTAGGCGGTGCTATACCTCAATCATCATGGATGGTAAGGTGCAATAACCATCAACCAATTTGAGGGGTTGATACCTCAGGTACCATGCATGGTAGGGTGGGACAACCATCAACCAAATAAGGGGTTGATACCTCAATCACCATGGATGGTAGGGTGTGACAACCATCAACCAATTGAGGGGTTGATACCTCAATAACCATAGATGGTAGGGTATGACAATCATCAACCAATTGATGCATTGATACCGCAATCGCTTCTCCAAAGAGGTGGTAGGCCTTGGACTCCATAATGATGGACTCATACTACATATGTCGTATGTTTTCTATAAGCATGTTTTACTTCAAGCATCATTCATGCATGTCATGTTGCTAATATACTATCTCTTGTTTACAATTATGCATTTCGATTATGTTGCCTATCTCTAATTGGATTACATGCTACATACTTAGTACATTCAAATGTACTAATGTATACTCTATGACTACATGATGTTACCATGTATCGAAGCTCCTCACGATCATCCTACTCGTGGCTAGTTTTGACATCTTGAAGATAGCTTGTTGTGAGTCCTCAAGTTCGAGGACATTATCCTATCTCTATCTTGCTTATGTTATTTCCTTATGATGAACACTTTGATACTAAAACGGAGATCCCAAAAAGTTTGTCTTGGCCCCCGCCCAATCTATGTTAGAGGTGTTGTTGGTCAAGTGATGTAATTACCTTTGAGCCTTGACTCTTTTGATTTATGCTATTAAACTCTTTTCTTAGTCTCTCTATCTTTAGTTGTATTCGCTTGATGTTGTTTACTTGCTTCCGCGACCAAGGATGTGTGAATGATATTCTAAGAGGCTTGTTTGGAAACCCTTGGTGTTCCCATTTGCTGTGTTACATCTAGGCTTTACGCTTGGGTCATTACATCCAACCCCAAGCAACAAGGAGGTTTGGGTGCTCAAGCCTCCCCAAACTATGATAAGTGTGAGAGACCCCATAACAGGGGATGCCTAGCCAGTTTAATGCATGTTTCAAGTGTGGTGAACCCGGTCATCATGCTAGGGTGTGCAGAAGTTGTGTTACTAGGCATTAATATCATGGTATTCAAGCTCAAGGAGGTTGTCCATGGGACAATTGATTCTATGTTTTACATGCTCGACGAGAAGTGGAAAAGTCTCTCGATGTTGCTATCAATATGTTGAAAATTTACAATATTATTATTAGATCTGGGAGCCAATTTTGCCTTTGTAACTCCTTTCCTTGCAAATAAATTCATTATGTGTTTCAAAATCATAGTTGAGGCTTGTACTCCCTTAGGTGAATCGGTTGTTGCAAAAAGAGTCTATAAAAGTTGTATCATGTCTATCTTAGATAAAGTTGTCCATTATGATCTAGTAGAACTTTCTATGGTTGATTTTGTTGTCATTCTTGGGATAGATTGGTTGTATGCCTCTATAGATTCTCGAACCCATAAGGTCAAATTCTAATTCCCAAATGAATCCACTCTTGAGTGAAGAGTAGTAGTTCAGTTAGTAGAGGTCAATTTCCCTCCTATCTTAAAGACCATAAGATGGTTTTCAAGGGGTGCGTATATCACTTAGTGAGGCTGGGCATGTCACTTGCGAGGTTTTATTTCTTGAATCGGTCCCCAGTGTCAATGAATTTACCAATTGTCTTTCTCAAAGAATTACATAGTCTTCCTCCAAAAAGGAAAATAGCTTTTGGTAAAGATCTTCGTCCCGATACTTAATCTATCTCCATTCCTCCATATCGAATAGCCCTGGCGGAGTTAAAAGAACTAAAGGAACAATTGAATGATTGGTTGGGAAAAGGTTTCATTAGGTCAAGTAGGTCTCTATGGGGTGCTCCGATGTTGTTTGTAAGAAATGAATATGGATCACTAAGGATGTTCATAGAATATCAACAATTGAAAAAGATGACCATAGGGAACAAGTACCCACTTCCAAGAATAGATGAGTTTTTTAACTCCAGTCCGGTTATCATCAACAAAGGGTGAGGGAGTGTAAAATTCTCAAAATGGCTTTCTAGACAAGGTATGGTCACTTTGAATTTGTGGTAATGTCTTTTAATTTAACTAATGCACCGATGATATTCATGGATCTAATAAGTAGGGTGTTCAATCCCTATCTCGATGCATTTGTGGTTGTCTTTATAGATGATATTTTATGTATTATCAAAATAGGGAAGAGGATATGAACTATTTGAGAATTGTACTTTAAACATTGATGGAGAGACAATTTTTGCCAAGTTTAGCAAATGTGAGTTTGGTTGGAAAAAGTGGCATTTCTTGGGTATGTGGTGTCTGGTGAAGGAATAAAAGCTCTAATTCACCTTTCCCTATAGTAAAGGTGATCCTAAGAAGAATAGAGGCAGTGAAGAATCAGCCTAAACCATTGACTCCTTCAGACACTGGGAGTTTTTTGGGTCTATCAAGGTATTATAGGAGTTTTCTTAAAGAGTTCTCTATTTCATCACTATTGAAAAACTTTACTCAAAACAAAGTAAAATTTATATGGACAAAAGAGTGTGAGTGTAAGAAAAGATTTCAAATGAGTGTAAGAAAAGATTTCAAACCTTGAAGGATCGGTTAACTTTGATTCCAATCTTAACTTTGTCAAAGGGTAGCAAAGGGATTGTTATGCATTATGATACGCCACAGGTTAGTTTGAGATGTTTGTTGATGAAACGTGGAAAGGTGATTGCCTATGCTTCAAGGCAATTGATGATGCAAGAAAGAAACTAGCCAACACATTAAGTTAGCGTCCATGGTATTATCTTGAAGATTTGGCATCATTACTTGTGTGAGGTTCATGTTGATGTCTTCACCAACCATAAGAGTCTCCAATATGTGTTTTGTCAAAGAGACCTCATCCTAAAGCAAGGAGGTGGTTAGAGCTTCTCAAGGACTATGACAAGAGTATGATGTATCATCTAGGCAAGGCTAATGTGGTAGCCAAC